>JARHVA010000049.1:675000-767500 GCA_037957365.1 Torreya grandis
ATTTTTTGGAAAAAAAGATGAGGTTCATTATTACCAAATTGAAAATGAACTCATTAGTTTGGATCTTAAAAATTACGATACAATACAAGACTACATCACTAATGTCATAGATCTTAGAGCACAACTTTTTGAATGTAAAATTGATAAAAAGGGCATTCAATTGATTTTTAATGCCTTACAAAAATTAAGTCCTGAATATTCATCCTTTCTCTCTAGCTTTTAGACTCATCAGCTCACATTGGACACATCTTATCAAATGCCCACCTTTGAGGTATTCTCTAAGATTCTAATGGCTGAAGAAGAAAAGTTAATAGTTATGGGTCTAATCAAGTCATCCAAATATCAAGCTCTAGTTGCGAGTCAACCTCAGCATAAGCAAGTTTTAACATCAACATCAAATACAGGTTGAAGTAAAAAGAAGCAGAATAATCAAAATAAGTCACAAAAAGATAAGGATAAAGGGCAATAATCTTCCTCACAAGGAGAATATAAATCCACTAATAAGAAAGGGGATTCACAAAAGAGGACTGGCACTCCTTTCTCTTATTGTAAAAAGGGGTTTCATAATGAATAAGATTTTTGAAAGAAAGAGATTAATGAACTTAAGGATCTTCTAAAAAAGAATAACATCAATAAATCCTCTTCAAAGGATTCTTCCACTCCTTCAAATTCAAGGAAAGAGAAAGCTATGGTACTAATTGCACTGGAAAATTATCCCAAGTCATGGGTCATTGACTCAGGTACTTCATACCATATGGGTTCTAATCAAGAATAATTTTCTAGATTAGAATCAAGTTTCTTGCCTCATATTCGCATAGGTGATGATTCTAAGGTAGATCTTATAGGAAAAGGTGCAGTTAATATTGATAGTGGTATATTTGAGGATGTCTTTTGTGTGCCAGAGTTATCAACTAACCTTATTTATGTCTAATAAATCACTCACTTTGATACTGGTAGGAAAGTTGAGTTCACACCTGATTTTATATCAATCAAAAAATTAGAGGATAATGCCTTAGTTGTAGTGGGAAAAATCGATAATAATACTTAGATTTATTCATTATACCATTTTATTCCTCGGTCTTCTTCTAAAACTTTGCTCTCACACACTGATTTAGTGAGCAATGTATGGCATGATTGGTTTGGTCATCTAACATATCACTATTTATAGCAGCTTAGTCAGCAGGAAATGGTTATAGAACTTCCATAGATTCAGTTTTAAGGGGGTGTATGTCATGGTTGTGCCTTAGGTAAATATCTAGAGGATAAGTTTGATAAAGGGAAGGTTTGGAGGGTTACACAAGTCCTCAAACTTGTTCATAGTGATTTAGTGGGTCCATTACCTACTTTATCTTTTAGTAAAACTTGTTATGTTCTCACATTTATTGATGACTATTCTAGATATACTTGGGTTTATTTTCTAAAACTCAAGAGTGAAGTATTTGATAGATTTTGAGTTTAAAAAGTAGAGAAACAATCTGGGAAGTATGTCAAGACTCTCCACACAGATAATGAGAGGAAATATGTAAACAAAAAAATTGAACAATTATGTGCTCTTGAAGGAATTGATCTTTAGTATTTAGTTGCATACACACCTTTGTAGAATGGTGTAGTAGAGAGGAAGAAATGATTCTTAAAATAGATGACAAGTTGTATGAATCATACAAAATCATTAGTACCTGAGTACTGGGTAGAAGCAATTAATTATGCTACCTATATATAGAATAGAGTTCCTTACAAAGCTTTAAAGAGAATAACACCTCTTGAAGCTTGGTGTAATAAGAAGTTAGATATGCATCATTTTAGAGTCTTTGACAGTCCAACATGGGATCACATACCTTCAGACAAGCATCATGCTTTAGAACAACAAAGTTGAACTTGCATATTTATAAGATATCCTAATGGTGTTAAGGGATATTAGCTCATTGATCTAGATTCACATGAGCTTATTATACCAATAAGTATTTACTTTGAATAATATATTTAGACTTATCTTCTAACATTTCTCATTCTTCTTCCTTAAAAAAATTAGATAACAGTGATGATGATACTCTTTCTTCATCTACTCACAGGGATGATGAGGTAATACCTCTCCAATAGGGTTTAGTAGGACATGTTCATCCTCCTCTTTCTCCTCCTCTAGATCATCATCCATTGATGCCTTTATGGGCTAGACATGATTTGGTAGATGTAGACCCTCTTGTTAGGGATCCATTAGATAAAAGGAGAACATGGTCACAACATGATCTTTCACATTCCTAAATTGCCATAGCTTCTAATCCATAGTCTTTTCAAGAAGCCACAAGAAAAATTGAGTGGGATTCAGTGATGGAAGAAGAGTATGACTCATTGATTAGGAACAACCTTGGGATCTTTTTCCTCTTCCTAAGTGAAGAAAATTAGTATGATGTAGGTGGATATATCAAACTAAGTTTGTAGCAGATGGAAATATTGATAAGTATAAAACACACTTAGTGGCCAAAGGTTTTTCCTAAGTAGAAGGCATTGACTATAAAAAAACCTTTGTGCCTATTGTTAAGATTAATTCTATTAATTTGACATTATCTATTAGTGTAGCTCATGGTTGGGATGTACATTAGATGGATGTGAAGATCACATTTATTCATGGGGATCTTCATGAGGAGATTTATATGGAGCAACCATAGGGGTTCATTCAGGATTCTTCACTCGTATGCTACTTGAAGAAGTCTATGGTCTAAAATAATCCCCTAGGGCTTGGTATTCTAAGATGGACACATTTATTCTCTTTATTGGGTTCTTAAGATGTCACTCAGATCTGAATGTCTACATTCTATAGTAGGAAGATTCACTATTGTACTTGGTGCTCTATGTTGATGATCTTATTATTACAAGGAACATAACATCCATCATCAATAGTGTTAAGAATACACTTCATGATAGGTTTTCTAAAAAAAACATGGGATTATTAAATTATTTTATTTGGATTCAAGTAGCATAGTCTTCTTTCAAGATTACACTTTCACAGCCCAAGTATGCCATAGACTTGTTAGCTCGATTTCACATGGCTGATTGTAGGCATGCATTGACTCCTTTCTTATCTGAAGTTAGACTTGAGGTTCATTGTTCCACTCCTTTTGTTGATGACACATTGTATCATGAGCTTGTAGGTAGCCTCATCTATTTGACTCATACATGACCTAAAATTTCATATGCAATTGGCATGGTTTCAAATTTTATTAAGACACCACATGAGCTTTATTGGAGAGACACCAAGTGCATTTTGAGCTACATTCAGGGCACTATCAGATATGGGATTCAATATATAGTAAGTAAAGGTTTAAAATTGGTGGGATACACATATTTTGATTGGTCTGGTGATTATGATGATCATAAGTCTACTTCTGGTTATAGCTTTCACTTTGGATCCAAGCCCATTTATTGGTAAATCAAGAAACAAAATGTTATTTCTCTTTCATCTATAGATGCTGAGTATTATGACAATGTTAATGCCACTATTGAGGCTATTTGGCTTCAAAATATTCTCACTGAGCTTGGTGTTCTATTTTGAAAGCCGTCAATCATCTACTCTGATAAATAAAGCACTATCCAAATCTCAAAGAATCTAGTTCATAATAAGAGAACCAAACACATAGATATCCATATGTATTTTATCAGGGAACTAATTCAAGTAGAGATCATTGATCTTCAATATTTTCTTATAGAGGAGCAAATTGTAGATATTTTAACCAAACCTTTCACTGAGAGAAAGTATCTTCACTTGCGATCTCTTTTGGGGGTGTAGGACATCAATTCTTCAAGGGACATTAGTTCTTCAGGGGGGGTCTCCTAGACCTTCATTTTGATGAGGTTTTTTTCCTTTGGGTTTTCTCCTTTCCTCATCTATTTTTACAGAGTACCTAATATGGCTATACATTACTAGGACTTTTATCTGCATAACCCTACCTAAGCTTCACTTATGGGGGGTGTTGGTGTATTTATTTACTTTATTCCATTTAATTGTATTTATTATTTATTATTTTGGTGCACTAATTACTTATTTTATTATGTTTATTAATAATTTGCACCAAATAGGGTAAGCTTGCTTAGCTAGTAGTTGACTTAGACACTTATCTTGTTACTGTGGAGTTTCACTCCACTATTCAAGGTAATATTGGATAAGAGTGTTTAACTAATTGTCAATTTGTGTTGATCATTTACACAAGTTGGACACCTATCTTGTTAGTGTGGAGTTGCACTCCACTATTCATGTAAATAAATATTAGTTAAACTATACGTGTTATGTGAGTTTCCAAATCTTTATCATGCACACCTTGCTCTATATAAGAAATGGATATTTATGTATTATACATCGGATTAGTATTGAATTATTAGAGTAATTCATCATATTTAAGTTATTTATTAATTTTTGTTATTATCTCAAATATACAATTATTATTTATTACTATTACTATTTTATCTCTTATTTATGCTGTCTATTAGATTCATTATATCCTATAGCTAATTCT
Organism: Torreya grandis; assembly: GCA_037957365.1. NCBI lineage: Eukaryota > Viridiplantae > Streptophyta > Pinopsida > Cupressales > Taxaceae > Torreya > Torreya grandis. The sequence continues at coordinate 679,506 of JARHVA010000049.1, forward strand.
AACACCTTTGGATCACATCTCATGAAGTTTGGATTTTAATTCAACTAAGTCTATTTTTTTCCTCATGTAGGGATCCTTAGATTGAGGCTCACATCCTAAAATGATATTAATTATGAAGTGATAACCCCTTTTAGGAGGTAATCTAGGTAAATCTTCTTGAAATACATCCCAAAATTATTAAAAAATGAATAATCTTCAAAGGTAGGCTCTTTAAGTTATAAAGTCTCATATAACTTAACCATAGACACCTAGCATCCTTTTATTTGAGCCTTGTATAACTGAATGGCTAAGATCCACCTTATCTATTGACATCTCTTCTTGATATCTCAATATTATGCTTTGTTGACTCCTCATTGATATTCACTTCTTGCTGATTTCTCTTTTTATATGGGAATTTATTTTTCTCACTTTGATATCTTCTTAATTTTTCCACTCATTATCGTTCATGAACTTTTCCTTTAAATTTATCATGATCTACGAAAGATTTTATATAATAATAAGCACATGGGTGAGACAAATGTTTTATGGCCACCACTAACTAAAAGGTATCATTAAGATATTTTAAACTAGATCCATAATGTCTTATTTGACATTTTATTACAAAAATTGTGTCCATTTGAAAATACCTTATGTTGTTTCCCATTACAGTGAAAAAATTGTAAACTATGGCTGTAAGAATTAAAAGATTATGCCACATGATGATTACCTAAGGTTTTTTAATAATAGGAAAGTTTTTCCATTAATCTTTTCATTTTTTTTAGATCCATGGATTTATAAAATCTACTTCAATGTTGGTCATGCATCTGCTCTAAGACTATGGAATTTGTGAACAAATGTATCATGGATGCGACTCTTGTCATTCATAGACTAATGGACTTCATGAACCCTTTGTGGTCACTAAAAACTTTTTGGGGAGTTTTTCAGGTTGTGACTCTATGATCATACACACCATGTGTTTCATTCAAGGTTTTCATACTTAGTGTATTCTATGCATGAACTTCAAGGAATTTAGGGATATGTGATCTTTCTACAGTTTGAGGATGCTTCTTAAGGCTTAAAAAATCTATGGACTTTCCTATCTCCATGAAAACTTGGTGGAGTCTATGGAATATATTAGCTAAGTGGATTTCCATAAACCCATTGGAATTTGTAATCCAATTAAAATCTCATCAGGTTTGATGGTCTCCATTGGCTAAAATACTTAGCCATGATCATTTAATACTTAAGGATTATAAAGTGGCTATTATGAAATTATGGACACATAAATATATGTGTGTGACCTCTACCAAACTTTGAGACTATATTTGACCACCAAACTTTGAATTGGTCATCATAACATTGCAATTAGGTTTATTAATAGAGATATGTTACTTGGTAAGAGATAAATGAGTTCTAGGTAACCTCTTAGGCTATGGAAACTCTATGAACTAGAACTACATCTGAAAATGTTACCCAAGATCCCTTATTGAAAATTACCCAAGATTTCTCATTGTTTTTGGTGATCCAAGATTTCTCATTCACCTTAGATGCTCCTATATCAGACACCCTAGGAAATTAAAATGTAATCTCTTGGTCACATGGATGAATAAGTGGTAAAACCACTCTTTTGGCCATTCATATTGATGACCATGACATTTCATTCTAAAATACTATATATCTTAGCTGATTTTTTATTCCATTTATATATTCTTGATGGCTTCTCATCTTTCCTCTTTTATATATCTTAATTCATTATTTCCTATTTTTTGAGTCCAAACCCACCATATTTCATCCACCTCGAATAAAGGTTTATCTTCTTTTTACCAACTATATAGGCATAGTTCATCCACCTTGATTCAATGGTTCTTTTCTTCTTTTTCCATCTATATGCGAGGTGAAACCCACCTTAATTTGACCACCTCCACCAAGATTATCTTTCTTACATGTTATGTTATCTTGTGGGCATGTATCCACTACTCACTCACCACCTCCTCCTAAAACCTTCTTAGATTTTTTCATTCACTATCCAACCTATTTTTGGATTGTTCCTTCTATCACTCTCATTTATTTTCAACTCCTATTTTACCATGGCCTTCATATCTTTAATTTTTACATTTATAAGAGTCTTAAAAGGATTTTTTTATTCCTCTACTTCTTCACATGCCCTGCCTAATATTTGAATCATCTGATCCTATTCATATTATTTCTTGAGTGAAAAAAATTGCACTTCATACTAAACATCTACACCTTAGAATGTTTGTTTTAATGCCTCATTTATCTTCATCTATGTACATGCACATTGAATACAATCACAAATATTTTTAAAAACATGAGATTGAATAGTTTTGATAGGTGCTTCCTCCATCTTCACACTATAACTTTGAATTCCTCTAAGCATGTGATCCAAAATGAATTCATCATTCTACCTGCTAATTTGAATAATGCTCAATTGTTCTTATGATAACTCCAATTTATTTTTTTTTAATTCTCATCTTCTTTGTATTAGATTCAGGATGATTACATTATTCTTTATTCTCCACCTTTTCTACTTATATGATAGAAGAGTGGCATTTTTAATATCTCCAATATTTTCTAGTTTATTTTATGATATTATTCTCTCCCACATCAAACTGATGCAAGTGAAATCTCTTTTATTTCACTTCTTCTAATTATTCCTTGTACATATGAGAACATTTGACCAAATAAAAAATTTCCCTCTTCTTTACTGTCTTTGCCATTTTTAGAGGGAATAAATAGTTTCAAATATAATCCTTCTAACTATTCTTCATGCTTAAAATACATGCTACCAAAATCTTCTCATTTGGTGACTATTGCACATATTGTTCATTTAGATGCATTTTTATTAAGTTTGGCATCCATCACATTGAGTGTGTATGGTTATTTGTGGTCATGTGGAATCACCTATCTCCACTTCAAAGATTTAAAATGAGGATAGTTGATTATACTCTAGTGGTTCTTCTTGGAAATACCAACTATGTTTCATGGAAGATGTATATGTAATGTTCACTCATGAAACAAGACATTATTCCATTTCTATATAGAAAGGTTCCTACTCCCACTAACACAAGTCAATACAATGACTGGGATAACTCTTCTAACTATGTATATGGTCACTTATTAATTCATGTTTCATAGTATCTACACCACCATGTGGAGCACACATAATGTCCCTCCACTATTTTGATGAATCTTCAAACTATTTTTGGAGATCCTATTGAGATTCATATCACTCCTCTTCTTATTACCTCTTTAGATACTATTGTACCATCTCATCTTAATTCTATTTATTTTGATGACACATTTTATATGGAAAATGCTCTTCCTTTTGTCAAGCCGCCACTACTGGATGAGATTCTACCAGACCTTAGATGCCCTACTTCATATTTTACATTTGTTCTTATACATTATGTTGATCTTCTATATCTATCATATATTTACACTTTGGAGGAGTATACTAGTGAGATTATACTTAGTGATAGCTTAGAGAATACATGTCTTATTATGGATATTAATTCTAAAGATATGCATGCTTCATTTATAGTCTCTTACTCAATTTTAAGAGTTATTGAGCCATGTTTCCCACTTCACATGGACATTATTTTATCATATATTTCATGTCATTCTTTTGACAAATTCAATTCAGTGGCACTACATTCAGTTCTTGTCCATGATCTTTATAGACCTATGCCACACTTCAATTTTGGACCATACTCAAAGATATTCATACTATTGCCTTCATATTCCATTATATAAGGGGTAGAATTTTAGTATAATATCATGATATTCTTTTAGAAAAGATAAATAAATAATGTTTGATGCATATGGATCTTCTTCAGTCTTCAGGCATACGATTACATCATCAACCTTAGTCATTTTATGAGATCTACGATAGGCAACTTCAACATCTTCTATGGGGAATCCTTAGTTATATATTCTCTATGTACTTGGGTACCTCATTAAGCCTCATTTTTAGGACCTAATTCTACTAACCATGTAAGTTATGCTTAAGGGAGAGGGTGTTGGTTTAAGCTTTTTCCCACTATGTGGTTTTACCTACATGATCTAGTTAACTTTATTAGGTGTCACTTAGGTATTTAATAAAGGTAATTGAGGAAGATAATCTGACATTCATGAGGATATGAGGACATGTTTATCTTCCACCTATATATGTACCTTTTATAAATATATTTGGATAATCAATCAAAAATAAACCTAGAATGTTATTACATTTGTATGTTTTTGCACATTGTGAATTTTCTTCATCTCACGTGTTCATGATTTCAATACTACATACATATTCATCTTCATGCATTTGATCCTATCAGATATTTATCATCAAGTGTGGACCACTCTAACATATTTTCCATTTCTAGAGGGAATCAATAGTTCTCACATACATTCCTTTCAACTCTTCTTCATGCCTCAAAGACACATTATGAAACTCTTCTCTATTGATCACATTATCGTTATAGATTTTGATCTCATGATGGAATCTCAAAGGCCCATTATAAACAATACATTATGAATATTTTTAGACTATGCAAATTATATTACTATGTCCTCTTTTTGATCTATGGACCCTTTATTTTTCATTTTCTTTGTCGATTATCTCTCCTTAATTTCTTCTATCTAATTTTCTAACTCCCCTCTTCAATATGTCGACTCTCCCTTGATCTATTTGATATATTTATTGAAGTATCCTCTTGACCTCTCTATATTATGATCTATAAATTCCCTCTTTATCTCCACTTATTTTTGAATGTCACTTTTTAGAGGAAAAATTCCCCTTTTATTCTTGATTTGAGATCTTATCTAGTTTCCCACTTCTCAACCTTTCTCTACTGTTTCCTTTAAACTACCTATGATGTCTAGAATATTTTTTATAAAAACAAGAAAATGGGAGAGTTAACCATCATATCCACCATTGATTCAAATTTATCATCAAGATATTTTAAATGATACCCATAATGCATTATTTGGCATATTTTTGTGAAAATGTGGCCATTTGAAGATCTATGGTGTCACTCCCCATTATAATGAACAGTCTATGAACTATGGTCATAAGAATTACAAAATTATGTCATTTATCAAGATTATAATGTCTCTACATAATTGATTCATATAGGAAATATTTCATCACAAAAATAATAGGAGATTTTGGATAATTTTTAATAAGGGCTCTTGGGTCACATTTTGAGATCCATTTTTGGTCCATAAACACAACCTCATAGGTTATAAAAACCTCATTGATCTCTTAATAGGACACATATTTCTATAAAAAACCCTAATTTTTAATATCACAATGTCCACTTAAAAGTTCCTAATTCTAACATTCATTACACATCATATTGAAGTTTGGAATATGTCACACACATATATTTATATGTGTTCACAATTTCACGATGGTCACTTTATTATCCTATAAGTAGTAAGTGTTCATAGACATGTATTTTAGAAAATAAATATTGTTATACCTAATGAAATTTTAAATTGAATTGTAAATTCCAATGGGTCTTGGATTGTCCATAAAGCTAAATAATTCCACAGAGTCATGGAGTTCATAGACTTTTCCAAGTTTTCATAGATTCATGAAACTCCACAGATTCCATGAACCTCTATAAGAAACAAAAAATTGTATGAAATATAAATTCTATGGAGTCTATCCACCTCAAAGAAAACCAAGTGTATGATCATGGAGTCATGACCTTGTAAAAATGCCTAAGAAAAATTTAGTGACCACAAAGAAGTCACAGAGTTTTTGGGTCTATGAAGAATAGGTGTCACAACCATGATTAATTTTTCCAAGAGTGTTTAACCCTAAATTTGGATGTGGATCATATGAGGATATATATGGTTAATATTATATAAATGAACAAATATAAGGGTGATAAATAGAGTGTCAGGGGATCTATAGCTCTACCAATTAGAGCACAATTGATTACTTTCTTATATGCAATTAAACACGGAATTATACCAGAATGATAAAGTAGCTAGAAACTTGAGACAACAAAGAATTTGAGAGACAATACACACTCTTGTATTAAATACTACCAGAAGAAAATACAATAAGGAAGATGCCACTTCTTCCTCCACCTCAAAGGCTTGCCACACCTCAAGACCTTCTTCCCTCTCTCTCTTGCTCAACACAACAACTCTAAAGCCTGAGTTGCTATCCCTCCTTGAATGCTTCAGCTGATCTCCTTGACCTTGCTAGCTTCAATGCTATTACTTGCCTTCTTAGATACAATTACAATACATGCCTTATGGGTCTATAAATAAGATCCCATACTTACAAAAATGGAACTCTAGTTACAATAATTAGACACGCAGCTAGTGACTATAATTAGTCATTTGACATGCAAACACTCGCTTCACTTAACTGACTATTCGTCAACAATAGTTCTGGAAATACATAGGCAATCGATGTCGGGCCCTGCTGGTCTGGTGCTACTGATGTTGGCTGACTCCCTGCCGTCACCGGTCTCCTTCTCCACTGCATCTGACCGACGTCGGTCATACTACTGATGCCAGTGGCTCTGGTTCTTCAACATCTTTTGTCTTGTGTCTGTAAACAGTTGAAGCTTTTAGCTCCACACCTTAACAATCTCCCACTTGGAGATAAATAGCTACAACTTGTATTTGTACCTGTACACCATCTATTTTGTTCCTTAGGCTCTGTATCCCTCTTCAATGTCACTCTTGAAGACCAACCACCACGCAAACTTGTGATGCAATACCTGTCTCTTATGCCATAAGAATTTTGCTGCTCCCAAATTCTCCATGACATACTTCTAAACCAACTCTACCCTTAGCTCAGAAAACTCCCTGTATATGAAACCCTGCAACAAGTAACACAATACAGTAACAGGATAATGTAGCTAATATTATCCAACCTAGTAAAGATAAAATACAATGGTCAAACCTCCATTGTTCTGTAGCATAATCAAGACCATATACCATAGCCTTCTGTCTCATGTGTCCATCCACTCTCTTCTCTAAAATGGGAATCCATCCCTCTATCCATTGCTTCCTTCCAGCTAACAACACTACCAACAAATACCTGTTTGGTTCTCCAAGGACTCACACTCCTCATCCATGCCAAGCTCCCACTATTTCTGGATTCTACCTGCATTGCTTCTTCCATCTTCCTAGTTCATGACTATCAGTAAGCAATATAAAGAAGGTGAACAATGAATATGAGGTTCACATACCTTTCTTGACCTCCACATGGGTGTTTGAGACTTAATGATTCACCCAACATCCGTTCCAGTGACCGATATTGGCCATCTCCCAGTCTGCTCCCGACTGATGTCGATTCCTGCACTGACCCTGACTACCAACTTCATTTCCCTGGCCGATGCCGGTGTCCCTCCTATCGACGTCGGTCCTTATGACCAACATCAAACTTCTCCTGCCCGACCTACCGACCCTGCTGGTCTACACATGACCGATGTCAGTATCTGGATGACTGACGTCGGTGCCAAGCTACCGACATCGGTGTCTGTGTGTTCCCGTACGTGATGAAATTTTCATTCGCAAGCTCTTCTTGGATCAAACCTCTATCCATGCTGCCCTGCTCAGATTTATTCATCCCTTGTGACTGATCTCTATCCTTCATCTCCTTCATAAACACCAAGGCTTCTTTGTTCCTGTCAAAGGCATCAAATTTCCTCTTTCTGCAATGAACTATATCTATGCTTTCCAAATTTGAACACATACCTTTTGAATCAAGAACTTCCATTCCCTTCTTATTCATGTGACCAAGTCTATTAGGCCACATCTTCGAATCTACACCAGAATTAGAATCAGTAATACAAGTAGACAGATAAAGCGTATCTACTTTCTTACCTCTTACTAGAACAAGTGTTCCCTTGGTAACCTTCCAAGAATCCACTGTGAGGGTTATTGTGCATCCCTCATCTCCCAACCTTCCTACAGAAATCAGACTCTGCTTCAGAATTGGAACATGCATGACCTCTTTTAACACCCATGTGTTGTCAATCTGCAATCTCAGCTGCACTTTCCCTTGCCAACTATCTGACAAGGCGTACCATCCCCTAAATAGAGCACTCCAAAATCTCCCTGTTCATACTCATAGAACAAATCTCTGTTTGGGGATGCATGAAAAGATGAACCAGAATCTAAAATCCATGATCTTACCTGACTATCTGAAGAAAGTATGAGAGCATCTTGCATCACAATATTTGCATCTTTTGCTTCTTCAATACCTGCATGTTGATTCTCTTTATCTCTCAACCAACACTCCTTCTTCATATGTCCTTTCTTTCCACAAAACCAGTAGGTAATACCTTTGGACTCGAATCTCCTTCCCGACCTTGATTTCCCTTGCTCAACCTTCTCCCTTTGCCTTCCCCTGCTTTCTGCACTTAGAGCATTCCTTGATGATTCACTTGTGCTTCTCCTACGTATTTCTTCATTCAAGATCACACTCACAACATCATCAACTTTTAAGATTTTAGAAGCAGATGCATAATTACTTATTGCCATAACCAAACCGTCCCAACTTTCAGGCAAAGAACATAAAATCGAGAGAGCCTTTACCTCATCATCAAAAACAATATTGATTGAAGCTAACTGGTTTACCAAACCATGGAAATCATTGAGATGAGTATGTACCGATCCACCTTCCTGCATTTGCAAAGTAAATAGCTGCTTCATAAGATATACCTTATTAGAAGCTGAGGGATTTTTGTATAAATTCACCAAGGACTTTATCAACTCTTCTGTTGTCTTGCACTATGATAAGCTGGAAATCACAGACGATGCAAGGCTCAACCTTATGGAACCAAGAGCCTTCCGATCAAGAACGTTCCATTCTTCATCCTTCATATCTGTGGGCTTGCATGCAACCCCACCCAATGGTAAGTACAAATCCTTCTGATACAGATAGTCCTCAATCTACATCCTCCAATGTTGATAATTCTTGCCGTTAAATTTCTCCATTCGTAGCCTACTTTCTTCTGCCATTGTTGAACTCCCACTCAATCAAAAAACCCTGTGAATGACCTGTAATCAAAAAACAATACCCTGTTTCCTGCAAACCGTAGCTCTGATACCACTTGTCAGGGGATCTATAGCTCTACCAATTAGAGCACAATTGATTACTTTCTTATATGCAATTGAACACAGAATTATACCAGAATGATAAAGTAGCTAGAAACTTGAGACAGCAAAGAATTTGAGAGACAATACACACTCTTGTATTACATACTACCAGAAGAAAATACAATAAGGAAGATGCCACTTCTTCCTCCACCTCAAAGGCTTGCCACACCTCAAGACCTTCTTCCCTCTCTCTCTTGCTCAACACAACAACTCTAAATCTTGAGTTGCTATCCCTCCTTAAATGCTTCAGCTGATCTCCTTGACCTTGCTAGCTTCAATGCTATTACTTGCCTTGTTAGTTATAATTACAATACATGTCTTATGGGTCTATAAATAAGATCCCATGCTTACAAAAATAGAACTCTAGTTACAATAATTAGACACGCAGCTAGTGACTATAATTAGTTGTTTGACATGCAAACACTCGCTTCACTTAACTGACTATTCATCAACAATAGTTTTGGAAATACATAGGCGATCGACGCCGGTCCCTGCTGGTCTGGTGCTGCCAACATCGGCTGACTCCCTGCCATCACCGGTCTCCTTCTCCACTGCATCTGATCGACGTTGGTCATACTGCCAATGCCGGTGGCTCTGGTTCTTCAGCATCCTTTCTCTTGTGTCTGCAAACAGTTGAAGCTTTTAGCTCCACACCTTAACATAGAGCTATTGTAGGTCAATTAATTTGCAAACTTAGATAAATAATATTATAAATTAAATGTTGAGATATGCTAAAAATAGAAATTACAACTATGTTATATTTTAATGATAATGAACACAAGGTACTTATCTGGTTCTAATTCTAATATAGATCTAGATATGGAACATGTAGGAATCAAACTAGAATAATATTCTAAAATAGTCACCAAATTCTAGATTAAGAACCTATGTATCCATGAACACTTGAGTCAGCCTAGGATAGTTGCATCGATGTTACTATCTAGATTAGATGTAGGTGTCCAGTATGAAATACCTACTAAAATTATTTGAGACCACCTAGATGCTTATGGGTTCTATGTTACCTTTGATTAGGTGTATTTATATTTGTGTCATGAATTATCACTCCTTATCAAATACTAAAACCTTAGTTCTTCATCTTCATAATGGCTATGGGAAAAATAGGTTAGTGGTAACATGGTGTCGAGCTATCTCAAAGACCCCTCTATCAGTGAGAATTACCTACATAGTTAATGCTTTGAAGAGGAATCAAAACTATGTAGTTTTCTCCTGCATGTTGGATTATGTGTGTATAAGGATGAAATATGTGGAAAACAAATATAAAAAAGACTAGCTTGTAACTTGGAAAATTAGGATGTTGGGATGTTCCTTTAGTACTTCAGTCAGAGAACATAGGAAATCTTTGTTCACTTGAATATTCTTTGAATATCAATTTTAGTTCTATGCTAGGTATTTTTTAGGTAAGGAATGAATGAGGGTTGATATTATATTATACTAATGCCTTTGGATAAAATATCACATTAAATCACTTAGGATAACCATACAAATATGTTTTATTTGTGAATTAAACAACTTTTGGGCACTAGATACTTGCATTAGGGTAGGACACATATGTTAATGTAGGCATCTAACTAGGATGCAATTTTTTAGAGAGTAAGAAGATAGATACAGGCTCCAAACATGCAGAAATGGAAAATAAGTAGGCTAAAAGCATTATAGGCAAGATAGAAGGCCTGAGTCATCAAAATGATAATGGTTAGAATAAGAAATAAGTAATGAGTATAGAGATATAGAAAATGTGAGACTTATGGAAGTGGGAAAGGTCTATAACTAAGATGAAAAATTGAGGTCTAATTTTTCCAAGTGTATAAGACTGAGATGTTACATAATTCATAAATATTATCTATATTTTCCTTCCTTTTAATCTAGTAATGAAATTTATAGTTTAAAAGAAAGGAATGTGTACCTAGGTGTGTATAACACACTTTATCTTTGCTTGAGTCCAACTTGAGTGCTTTACTGGTGACTCACCTACAACCAAGATCATGTTATAGTATATAACCAGTGTATATAATATGATATTTATAGTATTTAGATAATTTAAATTCAAAGAGTAAGGTTTAGGATTACACCTATGTATTGATTCAACCATCTTATTTTTTATAAATTTGACTTGAAAAATATATCATTATGAATCATTAAAATTGAGATTATGACAAAATATAAAATATGTAAAGTGAATATATATAAATACATAGAGATATATTTGAGTACACATGCCCCAAAACTTGAAGAAAAGATGAGTTACCACCCAACAGTTGCGATTAACTTAATTGTGTAATCCAATCATAATTATAATCTGGTGAGCATGAGTGATCAAAATCAACCCATACTATATATCTATTGAGGTTTGATGATGTAATCAATTCCAAAATATAAACTTGGTAAGATTTAATGATCAAATCACCTAAACCATATAAAAATTGAACCAACTACTATAGTAGATTGGCTCAAAATAGCCATAAAAGTCCAACCTAGTAGGTGATGATAATGCTTAAAATTATTTAGAATATAAAACTAATTTGATATTGAAATATTAGTCACACATGGTATAACATATGTACTTTAGATATGTCTTATGCTAAAATTGTGTATAATAATGGTACCAATGTATAGAATTCTACCACAAATGTGTATCTATAATCATATATCTATGATTCTATCTAATCGAAGAACTGAGTAAGTGTGGATACCATGTTTCCAAAACTTTCCCTCACTATATATGGAGAAATATGAAAATGGATATAATTTTTGATGTGGAAGGCATGTTTTAAAACATGCACCCTCTGTAAAATGGGTATGTTGCATGTTGAATAAGTGTGAAGAACATTTTTCCATAAAATGTCTCCACTGGATTTGGAATTATGAATATGTGGAATCCATGCCTCTATTACATGAACCCATTTATATGCCCCCCATTTGAGGTGAGGGAATATATAAAATAGTAGTTACCTCACCTCAAAAGGATAAGATAACTATATAATTGTGAATGAACCATGTAGCATATAGAAGGACATGTCTAGGTAAATGTATCATTGAAGCACATATAATGTGATCACATTAAATCCTAAGATGCATGATAAAAATAATGGAAAATTATAGATAGTAATAGTAAAAGATCAACAAGTAAACAATCACACACAAAATATCACTCAAAAGTATGTCAAAAGACAATGGTCAAAGGAGATCACAAATAAGGGTCATGTTCAAATGTTTTACAATCGAAGGGACATGACTTATTCAATTGTACACAAACTCAAAAATGACATATTAAAATGTGTATATAACAAACAATGACATACTAAAATTTCAACAACATTAAAATATAGGCACATGTTTCATAAATAATGAATCATATTCAAATGCTCAACAAAAAAGATAATATCAAGGTAAGGCACTCAAGGCAGTGCATAAAGAAAAAGTATAAATAATTAGCATAAACATATCATTGTTGACTAAGTTTAGTGGCAAGAATAAATAAGATATATTTACAACTATAATAACAATAAATAACCATATTTACAAGTACACGAAAGTAAATAATAATAGAATAAAAGTATGAGACCATAAATGATATTTATATATTCACACAAATGATCTAAATTACTCTTTCCTGTACACTTTCCTATAAAGGGTTTCAAATGAATCATCACATTCCTATATGAATCTTCACTCCTTATGACCTTTTGAATCCTTTTTGACACCTCACATATCTATTTTATCCTTTTTATTACAATTAATAATAGTCCCTTTACCCTTTCTAACACTCACTGAAACTAAATATGTATCTCACCCCAAGACACACAAAGACCCAAAAGTCCAACCTAATGGGTGATGACAATGCTTAAAAGTGTTTGGAATTTGAAATTAATTCGTTATTGAAATACTAGGCACACATGACATAATATATGCACTTTAGATATGTCTCATCGTGAAACTATGTATAATAATGGTACCAATGTATATAATTCTACCATAAAAGTGTATCTGAATCATATAATTATGAATCTATCCAATAGAATAATTGTGTAAGTGTGGAGAACATGTTTCTGAAACATGCCTCTGTTATATATGGATAAATATGAAAATAGATATAAGTACCAATGTGGAGGACATGTTTCCAAACATGCCCCCACTGTAATCTGGGTATGTTTTATACTGAATAAGTATGGAGAACATTTTTTTAAAACATGCCCCCATTGGATATGAAATCATGAATATGTAAAATCCATGCCTCTATTACATGAACCCACTTATATTCACCCCCCTGAGGTGAAGGAATATAGAAACTAGTAGTTACCTCACCTCAAAAGGATAAGATAACCATATAACTGTGAATGGACCATATAGCATATATAAGGACATGTCTAGGTAAATGTATCATTAAAGTGCATAAAATATGATCACATTAAGGCCTAAGATGTGTGATAAAAATCTTGGAAACCTATAAGGAGTAAGATTACAATATCAACAAGCAAATAATCACATACAAAAGATTACTCAAAATTAAGTAAAAAGATAATGAACTAAGGAGATTTCAAACAAGGGTCAAGTTTAAATGTTATAAAATCGAATAGACATGACTTATTCAAGTGTCCATAAAATCAAAAATGACATATTCAAATGTCCATATAACAAGCAATGACATACTTAAATGTCAACAATAGGCAAATATAGGAATAGTGGCTGCAAATAATGAATAATATTCAAAAGATCAAAAAATAATACAATATTAAGGTAAGGCACTCAAGGAAGTACATAAAGGAAAAGTATATCCAATTAACATAAACATATCATACTAGTCCCTCAATATGCGTTAGAAAAAAAATGTTAAGTACATAGCATATCAAGTATACTTTGAAAGATATAATAATGGATAAAGGCATTGTAAGTACATATATGAGCTCAAACATGATAATGTAAAGGACCATAGAATGATATACCCTGGATGTATCAAGATCAAATAAGGTGGATTCCCCTAATGTCCTGGTGATGTGAGTAGAGGAAAATCCAAACATCCATACATGCATAGATCATGTATCTATGTATACATGTATCACACTCAAAATATATGTGAAATAGGAAATACTGATATGCCATCTACCAATATGGAACCAACAACATATATTTAAAGAATCTAATAGGATAAGTACATGCTGAATTTTTTTGGACTTTATTTTTTTATTTAATTTTTGGTATATTTAGAATATTGGAAAACATTTACTCCAACATTTCTTCAAATTTAGGAGCCAAGATACTGCATGGTGGTCTAGTTTACCAAAAATATTTATACTAAATAATTTCCTAATGTATTATATCTATTGGTAACTCCCTAAAAGGAACTATTTATAGTTATCCCTCATATTATTCACATGGAATATGAAATTCTTTGTTGTTATGTTGAAAAATAAGACATTGATTTATAATATTATCAATGGTTTGCATATTAGTCAGCCAATACTGCCCAATATGCAAAGTCAGGTATGGTTATTGATCCATTACCCATATAACAAGGTTTAATAACTTGGGACCACATTACAAAAGGTAATATACTATGCCCAAGAGATTCTATAAATTCTAGGGAATATCACAATTCATATATATTATGTTTCAACTATTGTAATGTGGTAATATTGCAAATCATGTTTCGAGTATATACATGGACATTGTGATGATGGAAATGAATTCCTTTGATATTTTCATTAATGGTTAGATATTTATGATTTAGTCTCTTTTATGGATATTTTTGTTTTTAAATATTGGAAGTGTTATACCTTTTTGTGCATTTCAGACGTAGTTCTTGTGTTTTGCAATCGTACTTCCTATAAACCTACTCCTCCCTATGATTACACATCAGCTCACATGTATAATATTGAACCAATTTATCCCTCTTTGATATGTTTTTGTATTTCATGGACACCCTCTTAATTTGTATATACATCTCCCTGACATTCCTTGTACCACCCTGGCCCTATCGCTTGCTGATGAACCCTTTAAGTGCCTCTTGGGACCCTTCTGGAGCTATATTGACCATTTGGGATGGGAAGTTAACACAAGTAATAGATTATATGGGTAATACATGGATTAGGACACACATTACCCCCCAAGACACCACCTAGGCCATAGCCTAGTTAGAAAGCCTATTTTTGGGCCTGATGAGTTGCCCAGTGGCTAAAAATGACCAATTTTTTGCTTTTGGTGGATTGGGGATGCCCTATATGACTATTAATCACTCATTTTTACCTTTATCTCATTATATATAATTTTATCTCTCCTCTTGATCATTAATATTTGATCTCATTTGCCTTCTTTGACCTCACTTGATTCATTCTTGGCATGATTGTGCTTGCATTGTGAGAGGAGATGCCCTACTATTCTAAAACTTGATTTGGTGATTATCCTTACTATTTATAGTGCTTCTAAGACTTTTTACTTGATCTTAGATTCATAAATATTCATTGTAAATATTCTTGTGTTCTCTACATTATCTCTCTTTTAGTTTGCAACTTCTTCTTCACATCTTTCACTGTATTATCTCCTAGTTTGGACTCGGCCCACATACAACTTGGTCTTCCTCCTTCATTGATTCCTAGCTTAGATAATCAATTGGTAGATCTCTGAATAATTATATTTTATCTTGATATGAGGGCACTTTGTTATTCAAATTTAAATTTCCATTTGTTTGCAGTAGTGTATTATCTAGGTTTTCATTGTTTTGGTAATCTAGTTTGTTTGAAGCATTCTCTAGGGTAGTTTTTGAAGATTTTGCATTTGTATGCATTTAAAACATATTTCATTATTGAAAATTTCTTTCATTGAATGATATGATTGCTTATGAAATGTTTCTCATTACATGATATAGTCTCTAGTTACTCAAAACCTTCTATTCAATTTTACAAACAATCTCCTATTTGCTAAACTATAAAATTGCATCATTAGGAAGTGATAGTGTTGAAAATGAAGAACTAGCTTAGGCTTATAATAGTCATTCTATTGAACCCTTACTTAAAAATGTATTTGATTTCCATTTTTTTTCATTTAGCCAAAAATTGCCTCTCCCTTAAGTTTATGCATTCTTTGATAGTTCACTCAACTCAACATTTTTGTTTTCATCATTTGTATGCAAGTTTCTTTTTTTAGCTACTTGCTTTACTATGGTTATACTCATTAGAAATACATGATTCCTTTGTGTACTTGACCATGATAGCTTAATCTAGTTTATGAGTTAGTATATATCTTGGTGTAAGTCACAAAATTAGATAGCCTTTATAGATCTCAAATATCCCATAGTGTCCCTAAGCCTCTTAGTCTTCTAGGTGTTTGTTTAAGTACCCTGTGTAACCCCCTACCAAACCCTAGTGGCTCTATTTTGATTCTTGGAGCTAAATTTTGGAATTCCCAATGGGACCTCATGTATGGTATCATACTATTTATAGCCTATTTATATATCTCTTAGCCAATTCCCCTATGATATATACAAGGATTTGATTTTAGTTATATTTTGGATCTCACCCTCATTATTTCATCTTGCTTTGGTTTTGTGTCCATCTCCCTATTGGGTTCTCAATAATTTGACTTTTTTGTTGTTTTCTTAGTTTATCTTACTTCACCACCTCCATGTCTAAATTACCACCTATGGGTCACTCTTCTTGTTGTGTTTTGGGTTTCAGCCCTGAGTTCACTCATGAACATGACATAATAACAATGTAATGCCATAGAATCCCAAGGGTCCATGACATGACCTTGCCTTAGGACCAAAGCTTGAAAATATCCCATAGAGAACCAAATTGGAAATTTTACAACCAATGGACTCGGTCACCTTTCCACTAGTTTGATATTTGCTCATTCAAATATGATTCCCCTCAACCTTAAATTGCTTTTCATTTACTTGTTTAGGGTGAATATTACCCCATTTCATGGTTGAGGCCTAACAAGCTACATTAAATAATTAATGATTACTATAGGTAGAATTTTGTTAATGAAGAGCACCATTCTTCCCCTAAGAGTAGGTGGCATGAATCCTAGGAAGATAGAGATCACACCTAGTTCAATTTGAATGCCTCAACTGGTTCTCACCCAAGTCCCCCACCTCTTTCTTAGTGAGAGACTATATGGTAAGAACCCCCTCATATCTAAATTAAGAGAAAAACATTCTAAATCGATGAGGCATCCACCTCCCATGGATTCCTCCCATCCTCTTAGACCCTCTTTTAGAGTCTCTAATGAGTATGCTGATTTTAACTACCATTTGCATACTAGAGACCCTTGGGATGCTTATCCCCAACATTAGTACCCTCATGTATACCCTCATATTGTGGAAAATGGCCAACATCATAGAGACATAGGTCATCATGACCATATCCTTAGGCATTCCACATCATCCCCATAGGGATTGATACCTTTCCTATGGTTGTTATCCACCTCATGATAGGGGGGAAGTCTATCATAAACATCTCCCACATTAGGAGATACCTTGATATATTACCCCTCTTGACTATGGTTTTGATGACTCCTACTTATGTAAGTAACATCTTGACCCTCATGGGATTCCTTAGGGATCTCATCACCAACCCTCTATCAATTGTACATATGAGGATCTCTGTAGTAATCCTTTAGCCCCTTGGGTACATATTATCCCCCTTCATATTCCAATCTTTGAACTACCTAAATTTAATGAGAATCAAGATGTTAGTACTATAGAACACATCATGGCATTTATGATGTCATGTATGGATTAGGAATAGGATGAAGGCATGATGTTTAAGCTCTTCACTCACTCCTTGTGAGCTAAAGCATTAACTTGGTTCTAGAATCTGATGTTAGATTCTCTTTATAGATTCTAATTCATTATGGATGACTTCCTCTAGTAATTTGATATATCCAAACCATTTAACCTCAGCATTTGATCACTTACCTCCATGATATAGGCCAAAGGTGAGTCAAACTTTGACTTTGTATGTAGGTGGCATTTATCCATCCATACATGTAGGACAAGGTTCTCAGATGATCATATATATGATGTATTCATGTGAGCGTTGAGGTAAGAGGTTCACCTTGAGGTCCTCAAGGGTGAACCCACCTATTATGATGAATCTATTAACATGTGTTTGAATATTGAAGTCTTTAAGGAGCCTACAGGCATTCAACTTGTGCTGACTCAAAGTCATCCCATTCAAATGATCATAACCATAATATGATTGGATATGGTTTCATTAATTCTCCTATCGAGAATAAGGACAAGAAAGATAGTCAAGAGGTTAATGCTATGAGCAAGAACAAACTAAAAATAAGGCCCCTAAAAAGAGCACTATAGGAAAATGGATGATGTACCCTTATGACAATGCAAAGTTTTTTTAACTTTCATCAGATGAAGGGCCACGATGATAATAATTATGTCACCCAAAAATCTAGTGACAAGGCCTCCCTATCCCTTTAGATCTCTCCACTTGCAGATCCCAACTACATATTAAATGTGTTCAAGGATCCTCTACCTAACCATGGCAAGGAAAATAATAATAAGAAGAAGAATAAATTCAAGGCTAAGTCTCATCACTCTCCTTTTTTATCTTCTACCTCTTCTAATTTCCCTTCACTAGGTGACCCAAAAATGAATTCCAAGTATGAGAGTAATAAGATCATTGTTGCTATCAACATATCCTATACTAGATATGAGTACTTTGTCAACACATTCTTAGGTTGAGATAAAAACCATACTAGAGATGCTAGTGTTATGGATCCCTCAAGCCAATCTACGGGGTAAGGAAACCCAAATTTAGATTTTAATTTCATCATAACATCCCTCCCTAGGCTAGGTAGTGCCCATACTCTATCATAGAGGATTTATAAGGCCTCTCAATCAGAGTATCCATCTAGGACCTACTTCACCTTTTTTTTGGAAAAAGGGACTCATCTTTGATGAGCTTGGTCTCTCTTATGAGGGTCCACTATGAGATGATGTGGATGTGTTGTTCCACTTTGATATCTGTGAACAAACTCATCCTCTCACATTATATTTTGACCCTACTTCACTTACAGATGCTTTAGTTTATGTAAAGAGGGTTAGGTTACCACTTTACATTGAGACCTTGGTTGATAATTATCATTTCAAGAGATGCATCATTGATGAGGGATTTACATTGAACATAATGCCCCTGTATGTATTCAACAAGCTTGGTATAAGTTAGAAGAAGCTCTCTAATTCTCTCCATAACTATGTTGGTTTCCACTATGATACGATTGTGCCAGTGGGAAATGTGAAACCTCAAGTCAAGTTTGAACCCAAGATAGTTAGAATGAAGTTTTTTGTGTTAAATATATATCTCTCATATAACATGATCCTTGGCTATCCCTGGACCCCTACCATATAAACCATCACATCGGTAATATCTTGCATGGTCTAATTCATGCATAAAGGTGATGTTCATACCTTAGAGGTCAACCCAAATCCATATGCATTGCTTTACACTATGACAAATTCCTTTGGCTAGGCTTTGGTTATCTCCCCATGGGGTCCTATGGATTCACATAACTCCTCCACTTTTGAATCTTGTTTTCTCAAGGAAGAACATTTTGATCTAGCTGAGTATAGATTAGTGTTCACTCCTATGTTTGGCATACATTATCCAATGGCTTCTCCTACCCCTCGATGCTAGGTTGGATCTTCCCTTGTTGGAGACTTATTTCAAGATGTCTCCCCAAATTTTTTGATTTCCCTCTCATCATGTTTCTCCCATTGGAGTATCAGTTCTCTTAATACATCTATTACAAAGTCTACTTGAGTCACTGAGTCCAATCTCAAGTGTTATTTAATCCATGTTATAACATGTAACCTATTCAAAGAGATAATGGCATACATCAAAATCATGAAATTCTATCATGGGTAATTTTACCCTCTCAATTGTCTAAGTTTGGAGATTTTGTTCTTTGATGTTCCAACTCTTGGCAACCCCATAGTGCATGTCATGTTGTTTGAGCTTGAAGAGTTAGACCAATAGTTACCTCCTACTCTTGAGTTATTTTAGGAAGGTAATTCCATGGATATTGAAGGATCCATAGATGTCAACCTTGATACCCTTTCAAAGATAAATATGTTAAGTGCTAGCCTTATTGAAAAGGAAAAGATGTTTTAGTTACCTTTTTGAGTGAATTTTTGGATGTATTCTCTTGGAAATAAATTGATATGTAGGGGATGGACCCTGATGTCATTATCCATAACATAATTATGGATGATAAGGCCCATACCAATCACCAAAAATAATGATCAATGATGGTAAAACTCTATCAACTAGTCAAGGTTAAAATCAAAAAGCTCATCCAAGTTAGTTTCATCATTGTCATTGACTACCTATGTTGGGCTACCAACATTGTACCTATTATTAAAAAGAATGGGACTTTTGCTTCTATATCGACTTCTAGGATCTCAACTTGTCTTGCCTAAAGGATAACTTTCCCATGCCTTTGATCAACCAAATTATGGATTCTATGGTTAGGTTCTAGATCATGTCCCTCATGGATGATTTTTTAGGGTACAACCAAATCCAAATTACACCTGAAGTCCAACATAAAATGACATTCACTACCCCATGAGGTACCTTTTATTTTGTTGTCATTAGACTAAATAAAGATGGGGCCATGTATCAGTGTGTCATAACCCATGTTTTTCAATAACTCATCCATAAGATCATGGAATACTATGTTGATGACCTCCTTAGCAAATCCCTCAAGTGAGATGAGCATGTGCAAGACCTCTGAATTATATTTGAGCATCTCAAGGAGTATCACGTTAGCCTCAACCTTTAGAAGTGTATTTTTGGCATTTCAATTAGAAATTTCTTTGGATTCCTCATTTCATAGTGAAGCTTTGAAGTGGATCCCAAGAAGATCAAATTGATCTTTGAGATGCTTCCCCCATGAAACCTCATCTAATTTTAGTCTTTCTGTAAAAGACTCAACTTCCTTAGATGTTTCCTCAAGGATTATGAACACAAATCCATACCCCTCACATGTCTCTTACATAATAATTACCCATTCTTTTGGGCCCCTAAGATCCAGGTGGATTTTGAGGAGTTGAAGTGCATGCTTCACAACCCTCCCATCCTAATGTCACCTATCAAGGGTTATGAGTTCATCTTATACACCTATATCATTATTATCTCTATTGGGAGCATGTTGTGTATGAAATCAGAATTACATGATGCATAATGAATTAATCTTAAATTAGATAAGATAGAACACACCTACACTTTTGATTGGGTATACACTTGTTAAGCAGGAGCATGACTAATATAGGGATCTGCTAGACCCGATTATGGGATCACTTGTATAATTTGTCACAACACATCATGTTAGGAAGGGTTACAAAGCCTATAGTCTAACATAATCACACAAAAACCCTAAAAGAGTCCTATGATTTTATATTCACTTATGCTAATAAAAAATAAAGTAAACTATTCTAATAATAAGAAAATTAAACTAATCTAGTGTGCACCAAAGCTTGTGGCACAATGTGAGGGGTTAGATATAAAGCAATCAAATATGTATAGGGAACTTCAAATAAAGTAAGTATGAGTAACATGCTAATACATAGAATATGAAAAGTAATAGTATTCAATCCAACACTTATGCTACTTCTATCTACTAAAAGAGAGGAGAAAAAAGTCAAAATATACTTACTTGAATGTGAACCCATCATGATTCAATCTCTCCTTTGGCCAATGGGGCTTCACAAGAGGTTATGGTTTGTAAGGATCACTTTGTTAGGCCAAAACATCTAAGACATATTCATAAGACTAGATTCTCAAAATAAGAAACCTAAACTAAGACTCCTCAAGTAGAATGGTAGAAGAGCAAATTATGAAGTAGCGTGAGTGAATAAAACTCTTTATTACATATTCTTAATAATGATTGAAATGACATTTGATATAAAGGATTTTCTCACCCAAAAATCATTCAATTATGTTAGCTATGCTATATCGACTTGGTCAACCTAATACATTCTCAGGCTAATTCTTAAACTATGTGTTAGGTCAGCTAGAGGCAAACAAGTTAGAAGAGCTAAAGTGACCCCAACATACATTAGGTCAACCAGGTTGACCTAGTGTATTAAACAGGGAAAAAGGGTGTTAAGCAAGGAGAAGAAGGATAAAAAGAGGAAAAGACTAGAGGAATGTGAAAGGGAGGAGAAATAGATTAGGGAGAGGTTTTAGGAACTGAATGGATTGGGAATAATGTGGAAATAAGGGATACCAATCCTTTGAATCACCAAAGGTCTGCCCACCCCTTTCTCAATACACCACTTAAGGCATTCACTCAGATAGATTAAGTCATGATGGGTTCTTTCAAGATGTAAAGCATTAATATTTGATAAAATTTAAAAATATTATGTGTATGCATATATCCCATTAGAAGCTCATCACATGTCACTAAGGTGTAATTAGGGATGGTGCTTCAAAAAAGAACATAAGGACACACATAATGCTGATGCTAAAAATGTTTTAATATTTTAAAAATCATAAAATAATTGAAAGTAAATGACATAAAGGGAATATAATATAAAAATTAAAACTAATGTGTACCTTGACTTACCTTTTATCATGGGATGGTTGTCAACTGTGTTTTTAGTTTTGATTATGTAGGGTGCAAAGACTACTTTTGATAAATCCAAAAATAAGGAGAAAAAACAAATAAACACAATAAAATCCAAGATAATTGGTACTATGTGGATGGGATGTACTTGAGAATTTGGCAAGCTGGGTGATAATTGCTATGTTAGACTAAATGATCAAGTCAATAAGAGTAAATCAGGTAACCAAAAAGCCAAGGCTACTAAAGACTAAAAAACTCAAACAAGTAAACCAAAAGTAAGAAAAGGAAAACTCACCAATTCAAACCAAGGATACATGTTTAAAAAGGAATGAAAAGCAAGACAAATCAATGGTAAAAAATGAAAATAAAATGGTAAAACAACATTGATGAGTGAGTAGTAACAATCCACATCTCACTCAATAATGGAGAAAGATGCATAAAAGGGAAAACAAAATTGATGAGTGAGTAGTAATAAACCACATCTCACTCAAAAATGGAAAAAGGGTGTGAACTTAGGTGTTTGCCATAGCAGGACAATAAAATCATGATAAATCAGAAAGAGAAAGTAAAGTAAGTTTAGTAAATGAAAATTTTTATGGTGTAAAATAAAAAGGTGATCCATAGTGTCTCAAACATGTTTTTTTTATGTCTAAACATAGATAAAACTAAAATAAAGTAATGCTAGCATGTTTTTAAGAAATGAAGAAGAAGGAATTTAAAGAAGAGGGAAAATATATTTGGAATCACAATTTGGATGTCAACGGGGGAAAATGAAATGGGTGGAGGGGATAATGAAGGAAAAACCAAGGTAAAAAACTCTTTATCAAAGTCAAGACACTCAAATTCAATTTGAAAAAATAAGAGGACTATCAATCTTAGGGACTATTAAGAAATTCTCTTAGATACACAAGTCTTAGGTTAACAAATAGAGTATATAGATCATCCCATGAAGGATATATGCATGATAATAAAATGGACCTACCTCCCCATGACATGTTCTTGATTCTTTAGGACCCATTATAGATCTGTTGATTTACTATGAAGATTAGGTACTTACGTGAGAAAGTAAGTAGCACCATAGTTTTTTTTAAAAAATTCCCCTATTCCAATATACTAGCTTACTACACTCCAAAGGACTTCAGCTCTATGTGAAACTGACTATGAAGTTTGAGATTCGATTGGAGATAGGAGATGTGCTTGTAATCATGTCTTTTGGTGTAAATTGACTTTTAAGATTTGTATGTTACCTTTTAGATATCATTTTTATTTCAAATTATTTGGATTTTAACTTTCTTGATGGCCTTTTCTATTCCTCCTCCATACGGATTTAGAAAAAAAAACATGGGTGCTAAAGATGACTTTCATTTGAAAACTTTGGGATAAACTTGCTAAGAGAGAGAACTTCAAAGAGCATGGGGTCTAAGAGTCTCATAAATCTAGGTGAAATAAAAGTGCTATCTTGAATTTGACCTTGTTTTATCCAATGAGGAGATGAAAGAAAGGGAAAATCATGAGGAATAACACATGAAACAATTTAAATTACTTTAAATTGCAAAAAAATGTGACAAATGGAAAAAAGAAGGGATACAATAATAGAAAAGGTGTGATTTCTTATCATAAGAAAGAGGGAAATGGAGGAAACATGATAACATATATTGTTTTACAAATTCCATCTAGTAAAAGAAGCAAAAGCTAATATATAATAACAAGGATCATAAATAACATGAAAAAAATGGTAATTTTATGAGGGTAAGGTCCTGTCCACAGTATTATGAAGCAAATTATAAAAGAGAAACCCATAAGTCTACTAATAAGCAAGAGAAAAACAAAAGTGAGGAAGCCTTTATGGAAAGCACCTCACAAAATAAAAACCTAAAGGATGCCAAAATAGCACTAGCAAGTAGAAAAAAGGGAAAAGATAAAATATGGTGGTTTTGTGATGGATACTAGGCTTTATCCATGGTCTTACAAATCAACTCACAAAATAATAACCCAAGGGGTGCTAAATCAAAATTAGCAAATAGAAAAAAAGAATGAAAAAAATAAGATAATGAAGACTATGTAACATCAAGAAACCAAAATACCAAAAAGGGAGGACTAAAGGTTTGTGAATAAGAGGGAACTGTTGCAGAGTGAGAGATATGTGCTTAAGTAACCTATAAAAAGTATTAGATAGATATAGATAGAAATCATGACAAGAAGAAAATGATCCTACATTAATGGATATATCAAATATTAACACATGAGAGACAAGCCTATGTGTCTCAAAAGGTTTCTTGAAGTTGAATTGGTTTGGTAGTATGTAATGGAAAATAAGAGTGGGCATCACAAGATGCCCCAAAGGGTAAGTAGACGTAGGGATGGGCATTTCAAGATGCCCAAAAGTCTAAAATGATATGTGGATGGGAATTTAAAGATGACCCAAAGGATAGGGTAATGTGTGGAAGGGATTCACAAGATGTCCCAATAGCTAAAAAGGGAAAGAAGAGATATGAAAGCATAAGAAAAAAAGAGAACCCATAGAGTGTCTAAATGGATTCAGGTTGTCCAAGAAGATTCTAATGGGGGACATGATGCTTGAGGAAAGAAAAATAATGTTAAGCAATAATACTAACAGACAGAGATAAAGAACTAAAATAGGTAGATATATAACTAATTTAGACATACAAAGAATGCAAAAAGCTAAGTTGGAAAGCAAAGAAGGTAAAAAACTATATTAGGTCAACCTAGCATAGAAATAAGGACTATAAAACTATACTAGGTCAACCAGGTCGATCCAATATAGTGTAGAGAGGATAAAAAACAAGAAAAAGAGTCTGTAGATAATACTAGGTTGACCAAGTTGACCTAGTATAGTGAACAGAGGCTGAAAAAGATACTAGGTCAATAGGGTCAACCTAGTACAATAGATAGATATAGGGATTTTTTTTACCTATATATTTAGTTCTACTCATCCATTTTTCAAACCATAAAATGAATTAAATTCATGATGATGTAGAGAATGAAAATAGGGAAGAAATAAGTGATAAAAATCATGATAAAAAAATGTGAACAAATCTAACAAGGGTTTGAATCATGTTAGGTTTACTAGAATGTACTAAAGGTGAAGCCAAAGTAAAACTAATACTAAATAAGAAATGAAATAAAAATGGAAATGTGAATACAATCCAATCAGTGGTGGGATAGGATTCACATTGATTTCACTAGAATTTATACAATCATAATTTCATGATTCATGATGAATTAATCCTAGATCGGATAAGATAGAGCATGCCTACACTTCTGATCAGGTATACACTTGTTAAGTGGGAGCATGGCCAATATGGGGTTCTGTTAGACATGATTAGGGGATCACTTGTATCATTTATCACAACACATCATGTTAGGAAGGGTTCCAAAGCCTACAATCTAACACAATCACACAACAACCCTAAAACAGTCATATGATTTGATATTCACTTATGCTAATATATAAGAAAATAAACTATTCTAATAACAAGAAAAGTAAACTAATCTAGTGCATGCCAAATATTATGGCACAATGTGAGGGGTTAGATTAAAATAAATCAAATATTTATAGGGAACTTCAAATAAATAAAGTACAAGTAACAACCTAATACATAGAATATAAAGAGTAATATTATTCGAGCCAACACTTATGCTACTTATATCTACTAATAGAGAGGAGAAAAAGTTAGAATATACTTATCTGAATGTGAACCTATCGTGATTCAATATCTCCCTTAGCCAATGGGGCTTTGGAAGAGGTTTTTGTGATTCATAAGGATCACTTTGTTAGGCCAAAGCTTCCAAGACCTATCCACAAGACTAGATTCTCCAAATAAGAAACCTAAACTAAGACTCCTCAAGAAGAATGGTGGAAGAGTAGATTGTGAAGAAGTATGAGTGAATAATAAATCTTTATTTCATATTCTTAATAATGATTGAAATGACCTTGTATATATAGGATTATCTCACCCAAAAATCATTTAGATATGTTGGCTTTGCTAGGTCAACCTGATTGACCTAGTACATTCTTAGACTAATTCCTAAAGTCTATGCTAGGATGATCACAAGGCAAATAAGTCAAAAGAGATAAAGTGACCCCAAAATACAGTAGGTCAACTAGGTCAACCTAGTGTATTAAATAGGTAAATAGGGTGTAAATCAAGGAGAAGAAGGATAAAAAGAGAAAAAGACTAAAAGAATGTGCAAAGAAGGAGAAATAGCTTAGGGAAAGGTTTTAATTGATAAATGTATTGGGAATAATGTGGCAATAAGGGATAATAATCCTATGACACACCAAAGGTCTACCCACCCCTTTCTTGGTGCACCCCTTAAGGCATGCACTCAGAGAGATTGAGTGATGATGGGTTCCTACAAGATGTAAAGCATCAGTATTTGATAAAAATTAAAAATATTATGTGTATGCACACTGTGACAAAAGGATGATATTGGTAGAGAGAGGATTTTTTATTACATCTCTCATACATTAGTTGGACCCAAGTTTAACTACTCTACCATTGAGAGGCAGTGCCTTGCCCTCATTTTTACCATGAACAAGTTACAACATTACATGTTGGGTGAAACCACCAAGTAATTGTCCAATATGATCCACTCTTCTATTTGTTTGGCAAAACACACCTGATAGATAGAATTATGAGGTGGATCATGCTTATTCATAGATTTGAATTCCAAATTGTTAACCAAAATTCCACCAAGAGCTTAGTGGTAAGCAAGATACTCATTTATTTCCCACTACCTAACCCTAGTGAGGAGTTGGTTGATGATGCCTTCCTTGATGAGATGGCATACTTGGTATACTAGAGTGAGGTTTTTGACTATGATTGGTATCAAGACATTATTCTGTACCTCAAGACCTAGTCTTACCCTATCGAAGCTCCTTTTTAGGAATGTTTTTATATCTACAAGCTTGCCACTCTCTACATCATCATAAGTGGTGTCTTGTTCAAGAGAGGTCTTGATGGAATTTTGATACAATGCATCACCCCCAAGGACACATCTATTGCATTAGAAGAGTCTCATGAGAGTGTTTTTAGTGGCCACCTAGGAAGGCAAACCACTGATCAATGTATGATCAAGATGGGATACTATTATCCCAATATTGTTAAGGATGCCATTTGATATGCCAAGATGTACTAGATCTTCTAGTTCACTTTAGATGTTATTAATTTTCTTATGGGCCTCTTACATTTTGTCTTGACCCCATAGCCATTCTCAGTTTGGGATATCAAATTTGCTAGTGAGTTTAAACTAGCCTCCTCTAATGGCCACCATTGGTTCATCACCACCATTGATTACTTCACAAAGTGGGTTGAGGCCATTCCCTTTAATGACATAATTAGGAAGACCATCACCAAGTTTTTCCTAAACTAACTAAGTTATAGGTCTAAGGTCTCCATTGTGATCATAACAGATAAGGGCCTAGGTTTCGAAAGCCCTAAGATGTGTGATCTTGATGAGCGCTTCAAATTTTATCTCTAGTTTACTCCACCCATTACCCCTAAGGTAACAAGAAATCTCAATCTTTAAACAATACATTGAAGAAGATGTTCCTTCAAACTATTACCTGGTCTAGAATTGACTAAGACCTCATTCTCTATGCTACCCTTTGGGCCTACTAGACCAATTTCTATATGGCCATGGAGGCAACCCTATATGTACTTTTTATAGGTATGAGGTTGTACTCCCTATAAAGGTATTAATCCCTTCTCTATGGGTTAAGACATTCAGATCACTATCTAATGAGAAAGAACATGCTTCTTTCCTCATCAATATTAAGTAGTTAGATGAATGCTACGTTGATGCTCTTGAACACAATCATTATTATCAACATCAATAATACTATTAGTTTAAGAAATTAGTGTATCTGCATCCATTCCAAGTAGGTAACATGGTCCTCATTTTTTATAAAAATCACCAGAAGAAGGGAAAAATTGCTCACAAGTGGTTTAGCCCTTTTGTGATCACCACCTCTTTGTAAAATGGGGCCTATCATCTCTCCACTCTCAATGGTGAGTCTATGCAAACCCTGATCAATGGGTTTTACCTCAAGACATTCCATGTCTAGTGCCCATGAAGCCTTCTTAGGAAACTCACCTAACATATGTGCTATCTTACCTCAAGACATTCCATGTCTAGTGCCCATGTATGGTGTATCTTCCCCTCTTCTTGCACCACTAACATATGTGCTATCTATATATATGTGTGTGCACATGGGTTATTTATTAGCAGTTCCTACTATATAATCACATGTATCTAGTATTCTATCTTAGATAAAGCATATAAATCACACATAAATACATATACACATGTGCTAAAAATGAGAAATGATTGTATATATATCACACAATATACATATATTTCTCTAGGTACATCACATGGCTTCCTCTGAGCCTAGGATTATAGTCCCTAAAACTATCATAAGTGTGGCTACATATAATATACTCCTAATTAGCCTATTATTGGGCCTTCTATCTAAAGTATACTTGCTTAGGGTGTATATCTCAATCTTTGTCTCCTAGCAAGTGAGGTTATGGTCTGCTCTAAGGTAGCTAACTAGTTTACCCTATTTCCATGTGCCTCCACTCCTCTAGCTTAATCCTGGGCTAGCTCAAATTGTAGTCAATTAATTTTGGCCTCCACTCAATCCACCTACACCTTGTCCCATACCATAGTTTTCTTGTGTCATATTGCCTCCACCTCTATCCATGGGATCTGATGCTTCACTCTCTCCATATTGAGTAATGCTTGTGTACCTACCCACTAGTAGAGGGTATGTGGCTTTGCCCCCACTAATAGATGTGGTACCCTCTTTATGGTTGGTGTCACTATCACATCAAGGAATAGTTCCCTCAATAGTAGATCTACATGGGACCCATTCCATTAGGGCTAGTCTCATGCACACACACATATAATATATGTTAGTTTCATGTTAGCTCTCACTAAAAGATGAGTACCACAAAGTAAAGTGTTATCTAAAAAATACACATTTCTTACTTGGTCATGACCCCAATATCTGAGGTTGTCCTACTAGTTTTACTCCTAGTGGTGGTGGCCCCCATTATGGTTGTCTTTCCCAATCATGGGCTCCCTTGTCTTTCCTTAGTTACACTCCTTGCCCAAATCTAGCTAGCCTAACCTATAACTATCACTCTCACATTGCTATAGCCTATCACCCTAGATTCATGTATGGTCCTTGTGGGCGTCAAAATTCATCCTAACCTATGTAGGCCTCCACTCTAGTGTCCTTAGGCCATATCATTGACCTATATAGATCTTAGATGTAGCAGTCTACTACATATTGATCTATAGTGTCTCATAGATGGCCAATCCTATATATGAACCATACATCCCATGCAACAGCCTATGCTAGCATAGGGTATGCCTTGATACCCCATAACATCCTTGATCGAGTTAATAAGAGTCTCTCATAATCCCATGATAGTAGTAGGCTTGGCTAAGTCAACCCCCTACCCTTGTGTGGTAATTGTGATCTAGTTATTGGTATAGTCCTCTTAGGATGTATTATCCCCATGCATACTTCTATCCACCCTCTACTCTCTAGACAATGCCTATCCATGATAGTGGTAACTTCCTTGTACTCTAATCAAAATAGAGCCTCCTGACCATGATTCCAACTATCACCATTCATAGTTGTGTGATCCCAGGATATATTTGAGTGATTTACATTATATGGTTGTTCTTCTTCCTATGGGGTCCCATTAGATAAGGCTCTGTTGCTATAGTGTCTTCCACCTATGGTAACTCTATCTCTTTCCCTATAGGGTTTTCTTTGTAGAGTAGGTAGACATCCTCTATGTTAAGGATTACCTTTAGCTCAAGTCCCAAATGAAACACATGCCTCTTAGGCACCCACTAAATCATTAATGCATTCACCATGTCTTTAGAGTAATGTAAGGATGGTATGTGTGTTATCCTCCATAGTCTTACACTCTATAGGTGATCTTGGTCCTTTGTAGGAAGAGAGTCAGCCTCCTAAGCCAACCATGCTGGTGATATATCCTAGTTAGTCACCTCGTAGGGTCTCTCTCCTTATGGTGATTGATCACCTACCTATCATGACTCTCCCTCCTTTGACACACTATCTCCTCCTTGTGTCTACAAAACCAATTAATATGAAAATGGATCAATTGTGCAAGCTATACAATAATAAAAACATGCTAAGACAATCTCCCAAACATTATTTCTTGTTTTCCCCCTCTTTGGCCTCTCTAGGCTTGCTCTAGCCTCTCTAGGCTTGTTCTAGGTTCCCTAGGGTCTATTTTGGCCCCTTAGTGTAGTCCATGGATTTATAGGCAAAGTCATGGCCTAGTAGTGGGGAAGGATGCAAGTTTGCCTAAGCAGGTCATGGTTAAGGCCATGACATTCTAGGAAGCCCCATGGATCCCCATAGCTCTCTCCCCAGGCCATGATTTAGCCTCCCACTTAGTTTCCTCCTCCTCCTAGTCATTTTGATTTATTTCTCTACTTGATTAATCCATTAAATCGATCAAAATTAATAAAAAAGCTCGTATGGGCTCACAAGCCTTAAAAATAACAAAATTTGACAAAAGTTTTTGTGAAGGACTTACTTTGACCATCGTGCATGCCTATAATGTGCTCATTGTATCTTCATAGGATCCATTTTGGATTTGACAGCATTCTAGATCTCCTTAGAGTTATTGAGAGTGAAAATGACTTTTTCACCTCTTTTCCTTTTTTACCTCTTTTTTTTCTTTTTGCAAGCCCCTTTTTGGGTTCTTTGCTCTTTATTGCATCTTGACCATGAAACCTTAATCTTTAGAGTTTCACCCCATTTCAAGTGCAATGCTGACATCTATTTATCTCTTAGAGGCTTTTCTAGGCCCACTTCTAGCCCTTTTTGGTCCCTAAGACCCCTTTTGCATCCTCATTGACCTCTTAGGCCTATGCCCTATGTCGTAGGCACCTAGGGCTAGAAGCTACTTACTTTACTTATTTTAGTTAGTCATTTCTTTGAAATTCCATAATCTATCCATTTTAATTCCCATATTTCTCTTTCCCCATAATTTTTTTAGGTAGTGTTGGTTGCTAGTTATGGTGGTTCAAGACTTGATCTGGTCTTTACTAACCAATCTTTGCCTTTTATAGACTTTCTACCACTTTTACCCATCACCTCTTACTATGACTAGTTATTCAACTTCCTTGATTATGACTTAATTTCATTCTCCACCTCCCTTATGTATCTTGTTTGCCTTGCTTCACCTTGAGATATTCCTTCTATGATTGCTTGTATTTCATCTTCAACCCCAATCATGGTGCACCTCTCACTGGTGATTCACATAGATGGTGGTAGTTAGGGAAACCTAGGACCTACCACTATATTTTGGGTCATTGATGATCCATGGGGACACAAGCTTACTGTACTTGTTTATTTCTTAATAGAAAGATGAATAATTTCCCTGAGTATCATGGAATTATTTGTGCCTTAATTGATTTTTGTGTATTAGGTGTACATTATATTCAATTGTTCTCTAACTTAGTCTTAACCATGTCTCAACTAACTGATGTCTAGAGCATTGTTAGCTCTCAGTTGTTCCCCCTCTTCAAGGTGACACATACTTTGCTATCCTCTTTTGAGGACTATAAATGATGCTCTAGTTAATGCCATTCTAAATTTTATGATTTGATTTGCTATCACTTAAGTCATTTTTATGTAGGGGCTAGAGCTGGAGCTAGATTTGGATTATGTAGCATTTGCACTTCTACCCATGGATCACATCATTAACTTCTTTTTCCTCCATATTTGTTTGGTAAGTACAAGTACTATTCTCTTTTATCATTTTAGTTCTTGATTTTCTTTATTTTTGTGTGGTTTTTAGGTACTAAAAAATAGTCCTTGTTCATTCAAATACTATCTAATCGTACCTTGAGATCATACATAACCATACTTCATATGACCCTACTCCTCCCTATAATTACATATCAGCTAATGTGCAAACTACTAACCCCAATTATCCCACTTTGAGACATTTTCTTCTTGAATGTACACTCTCTCAATTTTCATATACATCTTGACATTATTTACACCTCCTTGGATCTTTCACTCACTGACAAACCCTTCAAGTGACTCTTGACCCTTTCAAAGCTTTATTGATCATTAGGGATGGGTAGTTAAACTAGACCATAGATTATGATGGGAACCCATGGCCTAAGACACATGTTACACCCTAAGCTACAACCTAGGCCACAACCCAACCATAAAGTCTATTTTTAGGCTTGACAAGTTACCCAATGGCTAAAATGGCTAGTTTTTGGCTCTTGGTAGATTAACTATGCCTTATATGATTGATAATCATTCATTTTTACCTTTATATCCTATTATATCCTCTAATATATCCTCTTTATCATCACTCTCTGAGCTCATATGCCTTCTTGGACCTTACTTGATTCATTCTTAGCATGATTAAGCTTTGATTGTGATATGAGATGCCCTACTATTCTATGACTTGATTTAATGATTCTCCTTGTTCTCCACAGTGCTTCTAAGACTTGTTACTTTTTTCTAGATTCCTCAAGATTCATTGTACCTATTATTGTGCTCTCCAAATTAGCTCTCTTTTAGTTTGTAGATTCTTCTTCACCTCTTTCATTGCTATTGGCTCCTGGTTTAGACTCAACCCATATACACCTTGGTCTTCCTCCTTTATTGCTTCCTAGCTTGGATAATTGGTTGGTAGATATACACACAATTAAATTTGATCTTGATATGAGGGTAATTTTTTATACAAATTGAAATTCCCATTTGTTTGCAATAGTGTGTTAGCTAGGTTTTCATTATTTTGGTAATTTAGTTTATTTGGAGCATTCTCTAGGGTAGTTTCTAAAGATTCTACATTTATATGCATCCAAAACATCTTTCATTATTGAAAATGTCTTTCATTTCATGATATGTTTTCTTATTAAATTCTTTCATTTCATGATAGAATATTTAGTTGCTCAAAACCTTCTATTAATTTACACAAACAATCTCCTCTTTGCTAAACTAGAAAATTGTATCATTAGGAAGTGATAGTGTTGAAAATGAAGAACTATCTTAGGCTTAGATTAGGAATTCTCTTTAACCTTTGATTTAAAATTTATTTGATTTCTTAATTTTCTTTCATTTGACCAAAAAGTGCCTCTATTTTAAGATTATGCATTCTCTGATAGCTATCCCAACTCAACATTTTCATTTCCATCATTTTTATGCAAGTAAGTTTCTTATTTTAGTTTCTCACTTTATTATGGTTATACCCATTAGAGATACCTACATCCTTTATGCACTTGATCATGATATCCCTAACCTAGTTTATGAGTTAGTTTATAGCTTGGTGTAAGTTGGTAAACCAGATAGCTTCTATCGATCTAGGGTAGCCTATAGTGTCCTTGAGCCTCTTAGCCTTCTAGATATTTTCTTAAGTACCCTGTATACCCCTCTTACAAACCATAGTGGATATGTTCAGATTCTTAGAGATACAAGGTACTCATTCTTATATTTTTAAACTTAGATTTTTAATGCCTCACATTGATTTGTGTTATGGCCAATGATCTGATGATATTTAAAATATGGTACTTCTTCTATATTTATTCATCTACTATCTGATCTATGTCTGGTGGAAGGTAAAAATATCATTTTATGTTTAAGTAACTTAGATAGAATGGTGTCTAGAGTATCTGGTTATGTTTTGGTTTATAAAACATGTTGTGAATATTTTTAAAAATATTCCACATAGTTTAGATGATGTATTTGTATCTTTGCCTTGTAAGGTTGACTTAATGTTTTCTACCAAGAGGGATGCATGGAATAAGAATCATTTACATGTTCATCTTCTATTTTTATTTTTCCCTTATCTATATTAAATTTTGTATCTTCTGGAGTTGAGTTTATCTTATATGTGATAAGAACTATAAGTTCAAATAGGCTATGCAAATTATGGTCGAGTGTATTAAAATTTAGTTTTTGTAGTTTCTCATATGCCATATCATAGGCTAGATCATAATCACCATCAGAATAATATAAATCATGGTCATCCTACTACTCAACATTGACTAATAAAAGAAGTTCAAATGTTTGAAATTATTATAGTTTTGGTATCATTGGTTCTTTTGGTAATCATGCTTTCTCATTTTTTGCACCGATGTGCACTTTAATATTCGATGTCTTTTTTGCATATGGAGATAAAAGGGACATTATGCTTGACTCCCCCATCTCATAAGCATGAATATAGTCAAGAGGAATGCATTTTTTAGGTGGTACCACTTATAGGAATGCCTTCTATTTCAAAATATATCATTTTGAAAATTTTGAAAAGCTTATCATTAATAGGTATTATCAATATGGTCATATCATTTATGAATTTTAAACATCTATGTAGTGTAGAAAGGATGAATACCATTTGATGTATCCATGGTCTACCCAAAAACAAATTATAATTCAATTATTGAGACTTTACTTGAAAATTTTTTAGATTTATTTTTCCCTTAATCTCACATCTAATGTGATTTGGCCAACTAGATGGCTATGCAAATTATCTAACCCTTTTATATGCATAACTCATTTTTGAAGAATATTGGTGCTAATACCCATGATGGTTATGAATTTTGTACAAAAAATGTTTAGGATTGATCCATTATCAACAAGCACCCTTTTATTACCTTATTATACATAGTCACTTGTATGAACAAAGGAAAATATTTGTCAATAATATATCTGGATGGTAAATATGTTGGATCAAAGGTAATTATTTTTGCATTGTTCTTGAGATCTTACATGATATCTACAAAATAAGGGGGCTCAATATTACTTGAAACTTGGGTCTCATGTAATGCATCATATATAATATCTTTATATATGGTGGATTGATTTAAAAATTAAAGGATTGAATCTTAGCATGTTTATTTCTCAATTGTCAACAAGGTTATATCACTTAGATTTTATCACAAGCTTAGGCTTAGGAGTAACCTTTTTTATATTAAAAAGTGGTATATTATATTAAGTATATTTACCTCTTTGAGTAGTAATAACATGGAACGTGTGATATAATATAATCCATGGGTGAATAATGGATGTGGGATGGTAGATGTTACTTGAATAAGATCTAGGTAGAACAAATGGTTGATAGCATGCATGTTGGCATCTAGATACTGGCTCTATAGTATTAAAAAAGTAATTATGGAGAGAGATCAAGTGTTGTCTATGATTTATAACCCTCTCATTATTTTGATGAAATTGATTATTTCATTCAATAATAGATTTTATAGATAAATTTACTTAGAAAACACTACACCAACAATAAATTGAAACCCAAAATGGGTGATAGATGCATCCATATTGCCCATATTATATACAAATCAAGGATCATAAATAAAAAATCATAAAAATATTAATTCACCTTGGGTTTGGATCTCAAAGTAGGGTTCATCAAATGTTTAATGCTAAATTTAGAAGTGGATCTTATGAGGATAGATAGGGTTAATATTATAGAAATGAATAAACAAAAGGGTGATAAATAGATCTATTATAATCCAATTCATTTGAAAACTTAGATAAATAAGATTGTAAATTAAATGTTGAGATATGATGAAAATTAAAAGCATATTTATGTTATATATTGTAAAGATAATGAAGACATGGCACTTATTTGGTTCTGACAATAATACTGATATGGATTTAGAATAGGTAGGAAGTAGATTGGAAGAAGATTCTTGAAAAATCACCAAATTTTGGATTAAGTACCTCTGTATCCACTAACACTTGTGTCAACTTGGGATGGTTGCATGCTTTTGTATCCACTAACACTTATGTCAATTGGGGATGTTTGCATCAATACTACTATCTAGATTAGAAATAGGTGTCTAGTATGGAATAATATTTACAACTAAATGTGATCACATGAATGATTATGGGTTCTATGTCACTTTTGATTGAGTGTATTCATATCTAGGTCATGGACTATCACTCATTGTCAAATAGAAAAACCCTAATTTTTAATCTTCATAATGGTTATGGGAAAAATGGTTTAATGGGTACATGATGTTGAGATACCCCAAAGAACCTATATCAATGAGCATTGTGTACATAGCCAATAATTTTAAGAAGTCCTTAGACTTATGTAGTTCTCCCCTATGTGTTGGCTTGTGTGTGCATAAGGATATAATATGTGGAAATTAAGTACAACAGTGGCCTAAATTGTAAATTATAAAATCAAGATCTTTTTCTACTAATTTATTAATTTAGATCTATTGATGTTTTATTCCTATGATTTCTATGAAAATAGGAGAAAATAAGAAAACTTTTTCACTTTAATGCTCTTTTAATATCAATGTTAGATCTATGCTAGGTCTTTCCTAGGTGAGGAATGAATGAGGGTTGATATTATATTTAAACCAATCCCTTTGGATAAAATATCACATTAAAACACTTAGGCCAATAATAGGAATATGTTTAATTTGTAAACTGATTGAATTTAGGGCACTACACACTTGTGTTAGGGTAGGACACTTGCATTGACATAGGTGTTTGATTGGGATGCAGGTGTTTGGGATTAGAAAGATAGGTATAGGTTCCAAACTTGTAGAAATGGATAATAAATAGGTTAAAAGCATAATAAGAAAGATATAAGGTCTAAGTCATCGAAATGATACTAGTCGGATAAAGAAACAAACAATGAGCATAGAGAGATATTATGTGTGAGACTTACAAAAGTGAGAAAGATCTAGAATTGAGAGGAACAATCAAGGTCTAAGTTTTCCAAGTGTGCAAGATTGAGGTGATATATAATGTATAAATATCATCTAAAATGATACCATAGTATTTTATTAGATGGGTGACCAACTTTGAAGTGGATTTTATAATCCCATAGATCTATCAGGGATGAAGAGATCACAATAATGGCTTCAAGCCCATTATATAGAGACCATAAAATATCGACACTTGGTACAATCCTATTAATATGGCCATAATTAAATTTTTTGATTATAATGGGAAACGAGACTACGTATCTTAAAATGACTATAATTTTTGTAGTAAAATACCAAATAAGACGTTATGGGTCTCATTGAAAAGATATTGATGACAACTATCAGTTAGTGGTGCCCATGTAAAAGGTAACTTGTCCATATTAATTTTTTATAACATATCTTCTAGGAATCATGAGTAGTTTAAAGGAAAAGTTTTATAAGCTCAATGACATTGGATAATGAATAAGATCTTAGATTGAGAATACAAGGGGAATTTTACCTCTAAAAGGGGATAAATGATAAATAATTAGAGATCAAGGGGGAGTCAATAGATCATAATATAGAGAGATTTGGTATATAAGTCAATAGAGAGATCATGATAAATCAAGGGAGAGCCAACACAGAGTGGATATAAGAGATTAAGGAGAGTTATTCAATAGATAAGAGGACAAATAAAGGGGCCACATATCAGAGAGAGGTCATAGTAGTAGAATTCCAGTGTTTGAAATTTAAATAAGGAGATTATAAAATCCCAAAGAGGCTTCAAAGAGAGTTTAACTACAATAGAGATTCACAGTGAATGTAGATGTTGTTAAGACTTATTTTAATTCAATATTAAATAATGAATGTTATTTTCCATTGCATGGCCATCACTGCATGGCCAAGGACATCCCTTCACTGGGACCCCTTATAGTGAACTGTACCATAATTTTAGGAAACAATTAGCATATATGAGCACCAATTCACGTTATTACATGACAAAATTTTGTTATTTGATAAATTTTGACTAAATTAGGCCTTGAATTGGTGCCATTAGGTACAAAGGTATATTTAAGGAAAATGATGCACTCTAGAGCGCCGTTTATTATAATTTCATGATCTAATATCATTACTCAATTTTTTTTATTAGATTACACCCCAATTAGGTGAAGATGGATATTTGTGGGTAGACTTGAGGAACATTGGGCATATTTGAGCACTATTTATCATTAATTCATGAATGAAGGTCATTTTAAGTAACTTTGATATAATTAGACCCTAATTAGGTGTGACTAAATAAATGATTATAGAAATGAGGTAATTTAGGAATACAGGGGAACCATTTATCATTATATTATTAGTTAATGTCATTGTTTGGATAAATTTATCTAGATTATGCCTTATTTGGGTGTGATTTGGTAGATTTATGTACATATATAGGGTACTTAGGCACATGCTATTTTATCTAAAATTAGATTAATAAAATAATAACCCTTTAATTAGATATAAACTAATAGAATAAAAGCTAACTATATATTGATAGAACAAAACAAAATACAAATCTATAACCATGATTCAAACATGCAAATTTAAATATCACAATGAATAAGTATAAAGATAGAGAATGAATTAGCTTATTTATTGAATTTTTAAAAAAATCTATATAGGCTTATTATTTGATATGACCAAGTATAAAAGGGAATGCATTTTGTTCATTCCTAAAATTAATTGTTATTTCTATTATGGTCGATATAATTTGTTATCATATAATATCAACTATAGAACTTGAATTGAGGCAGTCAATCTTGACCTTGTAACTATAAGACTTTGATTTATTTTGTGCTACTTTGCCTATATCTACATCTTTTTTTCCCTTCTCAATACTTTCAAAGCACATGCATGCACTTACAATATAAAACCCTTCATTCTTGCATAAACACTTGAGACATCAAATGGGGGGATTGAGCAAAAAGGATTGAGTTGAATTGACCTTGGTCTATCTTCGTTGAAACACCAAGAAATGCATTACATTAAAATTATTCAAAGAGGGCTTAAACTCAAATGTATACATCTTGCTAATGTGTATGTGTGTGAATGTGAATGCAAACATAGATGTTCTTTATTCTATTTTAACCTAGGCATGAGTATGAAAAATGTAACAATACTTTAGATGTAACTCTAATGATTCAATATAAGTAATAATTAATATTTTATATCTCTTGTAATTTAAGAATGCATGTCCCATGCATCTCCTAACAATTATGTATATATAGGAATTTTTTTTAGTTTGTATTAAAGATCTAGTGAAGCATTAAAATAGACCCAAAAGAAAATGAAAGGGACAAAAGCAATGAATATAAGTGGAAATGTGCCCAAAAAAATAAATAAAATATCAAGGTTTAAGATTGACTATAATGGGTTAAGATCAATAGTCAATCTTGACTGCAATGGTCGATCATGATCTGGGATAATAACAACCTTGAAAGGGTAAAAGGGGTTAGAGACCTCTATTTTTAAAGTATGACTCAAGTAACATGGATGGGAAAAGCATACCAAAAATTTATATAAAATAAATAATAATAATAATAATAATAATAATAATAATAATAATAATAATAATAATAATAATAATAAATTCACTACTAAGTACCAAATTCATAGCTAGAGACCCATATAAGTAAAGTGGCTAAAACATTGTAAAACAAGGTTTATGCCAAATTTGGGTGTCTACACATACAAGCACAAATTATCTTTACTTGATATAAATTATGAATGAAGCAATACATAGAATGTATCTAGAAGATATTTAATAAACAAAGCTTAAATGGAGCACACATATCAATGAACACACTACACATGATATTTTACCATGTGAAAACCTCAAAGAGGTAAACAAACCCACCAAGTGATTTTTCATTGATAGAGAAACAATTTACCCTAATACAAATCCAACTTCTCACTTTTTCTTAGCAAAATTTTCACAAGCCTTTTGATAATCCAAATATCTTTCAAAATGTCAAGATATCAAGTTGTATTCACCATAGGGTTAAAACCATATTTATAGGTGAATATGAAGGGAGGTGACTATTGTAAATAATGGATCCAACCATCCTGAATAAATAAATGAGCTTGGTTAATTAATATCTCAAATGAATATTTGGTGATTAATGTCTTGGTTAAATATTTTAATGAAAACTTAGTAAATAATTAAATAAATATAATATGGTTATTTATTTACACAAGGTTTCCACCTCATAGTAATAAATAACTTATTATTATTTAATTAATTATAAGTATAGACTAAGGGTTAAATTAGCACTTAGTCATTAAAAAATGCTCTAACACTCCCCCTTAATGCTAAGTGGGATTAAATTCCATAGTCACCATAAAAGAATTATACTATGTGCAAAAGTTGAAGGATTTAGAAAACCTTCATCATGCCAAAAGTCGCCTTTGGAAATAAAAAGAATTATAATCTATAAAATATTCAGAATTAAGTTTAGGCTAGCATGATTGTGAGATTACATCTCACTATTTCTTATGAAAAAATCACTAAGCATATTTGGAGCCTTTTATAACATAAGGATCTCCATTACAAATTATGATTTTAATGTATTGGGGTATAAAAGTAAAACTTCCATGTGAAGTTTACTTAAATAAAATATCTTACACATGAATCTTTTACAATGATTTAAAAATGAGAAGTATAGAGAATAAGTAACAAATGGTCGTTAGGAGGTAGCATTGTCATGCACACTCTACCTCAATGGCATCTCCAAGAGGCCGATCATTGCACGAAACTAATAAAACTTGAAAGTACCAAGTGGCTTTGTTAAGATGTCTGCCACTTTTTTATTTGTAGAACATAATTGTATATTAATATCACCATTGAGGACTTTCTCTCAGATGAAATGTAGATTAACTTCAATATATTTAGTTATTTAGTGTTACACTAGATTTTTCACCAGAGCTATACAACTTTGGTTATCACAATGAAGGATGGTACTCTAAGAAACATTCAAATGAAGTTCTCCCAACAACCTTCATATCCATATGGCTTCTTTATAAACTTTCATAGCACTTCTATACTCATCTTCTATAGAAGAGAGAGACAATAGGGTGCTTCTTGCTGCTCTAAGTGATAGCACCTACACCAAACTTAAACATATATATAGAAGTAGATTTATGATCTAAAGTATCACCAACATAGTCAACATCACAATAACCATATAATTTAACATTATCAATGGAAGAATAAAATAAATCATAATTAATTGTTCCTTTGATATAATGAAGAATATATTTGGCTAATTTCCAATGATCTAAATAAAGATCCTGCATAAATCTA
This sequence comes from Torreya grandis, assembly GCA_037957365.1. Lineage (NCBI taxonomy): Eukaryota > Viridiplantae > Streptophyta > Pinopsida > Cupressales > Taxaceae > Torreya > Torreya grandis. The sequence continues at coordinate 721,345 of JARHVA010000049.1, forward strand.
GAATCAACGTTGATAGGATATAAAATATCTAACCTAGTAATGGTTAGATAAATCAAACTTCCAATAAATTGTCTATACAAAGTATGGTTAGATTTTTCACATGCAGGTTTAGGATAAAGTTTAATACCAACTTCAATAGGAGTAGAAGAATATTTACACTCAAGCATATTAAACTTAACAAGAATATTATGAGCATATTGAGATTGTGATACAATAATAGAATATTTATCTTGAAATATAGCCATTTCTAAAAAGTGATTTAGAATGCCTAGATCAATCATTTCAAACACTTGACTTATTTTATCCTTATATTTATGAATTAAACTATTTAGATTGCCAGTAATCAACAAATCATCAACATATAATAAAACTAAAATCAAATGACCATTTCAACTTTAACAAAGAGATCATCATCTCAATAACAATTAGAAAAACTTAATTCTTTTAAAAAAGGTAATATTAGAATACCAAGATCGAGGAGCTTATTTTAAACCATAAAAATATTTATTTAACTTGCATACATAATGTTATTTATTTGGAATAATGAAACCTTTAGCTTGAGTCATGTAGATTTCTTCTTCTAAATCATCATTTAGAAATGCATTTTTGACATCCATCTGGTGGATAACCCAACCATTTTGGGATACAAGAGCAATAAGAATTCTAATGGTACTCATTTTTTATATGAGAGAAAAGGTTTCAACATAGTCAATCTTGAATTTTTGAGTAAACTTATCAGCAACTAATCTAGCCTTAAATTTGTCAATTTTACCAATTGAATTATACTTGATCTTATAAAGTCATTTGTAACTGACAATATGCCTTTTAGGCAGAGGAGAGACAAGGTCCCAAGTCTAATTTTTAATTAAGGCATTATATTTAGCTTGCATAGCAATATTCTATCTATCATCTTGAGTGATTTCCTCAAAGGATTGAGGCTCACATTCATACATAGTCATAAAAGCATGATAAGAAAGTTAACTTCTAGTTAATTTATTTATATTATCAACATTAGAGGATTGAATTAAGGATTATTCATATTTAGGTATTTTAAATTAAATATAAAACTTAGGGGTTTCCTTAGACTCTAATTTGTCTATAATTGTATCAAATTTTTGATGGTCATCTATTTCATCACAAGGAGAAACATGAGAGTTAGGTTCATCAACAGAAGAGCACTAAGGAGGATCCACAGAGGGTTCATAAATATATTTTTTGAGATCAATGGCATTCCTATTCTCAATGATCTAACATTTATAGGGATCATAAACTCTTAAACCTTTTGTCTTACCTCCATATCCTACAAAAAATCAAGAATAGGAAGTGGGGTCAAGATTCTTCCTTTTAACTTTAAGGACAAAGATAGAAACATGACTACCAAAAATATTAAGATAAGCCACACTAGGTTTATTCGTAGTCCACATTTGTAAGGGGGTATAAAGATAAAAGGCTTTGGTAGGGACTCTATTCAGAATATGAACAACAATGTTCATGGCTTCGACCCATAAGAGCTTAGAAATTTTTGCATATTGCAACATAGTCCTAGCCATTTCTATGATGGTGTAGTTTTTCCTTTCAAAAATACCATTTTACTAATAGGAATAGGGAGTTGTTAGTTCCCTTTGAATACCACAGCTAATATAAAAAGAATAAAAATGTTTACTAACATATTCTTCACTATTATCAATTTTAAAGCTTTTAATAAAAAATTAGATGCATTTTCAACATAAACTTTAAATTCTTTAAACTTAGACAAAACATTAGATTTATTTTTAATAAAATAAGACCATATCATTCCATTATAATCATAAATAAATATAATAGTGTATAAATAACCATTAAGAGATACAACTTCAAGAGGTCTTACAACATCACTATGAATTAAATCTAAAAGATGAGAGGAATTCACATCATGATTCTTGTGAAATGGGTTAGTATGTTGTTTACCACATAAACAACCCTCACAAGTTTCATGATGAGAGGGGATAAAAGGAAGTCCAACAACAAGATTGTTCATAGACATATCATGTAAACTTATAAAATTAACATGTCCTAATTTTTCATGCCATAAATGATATTCATTCTTATTATGTGATGAAAGTAAACATGCAAAAGGAGAGAAGATATTTAAACCATTCTTTTGAACACATTCAATAATCAAGAAACCAGATTAATTTCTAATGGACCATTTTTAAATAATCTTATAATGAAATTATTATTTGTAAGTTGAGAACAAGATAATAAATTCTTTTTAAGCTTAGGTACATAGAAAACATCATTAATAACAACATTTAAAAATTTTGCTTTTCCATATTTAGTTGCTTTTAAAAATAAATTATCTCCTAAGTGAATTATTTTATAAATATCTCTAGAATCATATAAAATATTAGATAATCATGTCATATAGTGTAATGCACCACTATCTAAGATCTACTCATTTTCATTTGAAGCAAATAAAGAAGTATATAAAGTAATAACATTCTGATCCTGATTGTTATTTTGATTAGGGTTTTTATTCTTCTGATTGTTTTGATTATATTTCTTCCCTTTGTTATTTTTAGAAGATTGATTATTAATTATATCCTTGTTTTTATAACAAGTTTCCCTTTTATGACCAAATTTACCACATAAATTATAATTTCCATTAAATTTAGGTTTATGATTCTTATTACCAATTTTTTTGTTCTCATTTTTGCCTTTAAAAGCATCAAGGTTAGATTTATGGTTTTTGATTTTATTAGAAACATTATTTAAGGTGAGAAGTGCTTGAGTGGCATTCTCTTTAGAATCAAAATTGGTCATTACTTGCTCTTCTTAAATCAGGAGAGAAGATAAGGTAGTAAGGTCAGGGATATCTTGCTTAGTTTGATACTTAGAATTTAAAATTGAAATAAAATTTCTAAGCTTTTGATGAATGTTTAATTTAATGATAGAATGAATCAATTGATCTTAAATAAAATTACATTTACAACCATCTAACTAATCTTTAATGTTCTTAATTTTAGCTAGAAAATTCATAACTTTTTCATCAACCTTCATAGGTGTTGTTAGTAATTTAAGGATTAACTTAATGATATTTGAGAGATGAGTGCCCTCATGCATGGATTCAAGAATTTACAAGCTTTGCAAGGAGATTCCTGATTACCAATATGGAAAAAGAATTCATCCTTAACACTCTACAAGGTATGGACATAGCTTCTTATGATTTCTACTAAAATGCATCTGTAAGCTCAAGGATCACATGACGTATAGATGGGGATTTATCAATATAAATGACAATATTCCATAATTTATGGGCCATGAATTTATATTTAACATGAATTTTCCATATGTTATAGTTATTTCCATTAAGCATTTGGGATTTGTCTAAGGAAAAGTGAGGCAAAGCCATGACTTCCTTTTAAACATAACAATATCTAAATACTTAAGAAACATCATTTTAAGTGTGAATTAAAAGACAAAAAAGTAAATACACACTATTTGTTCAAAATAAAACTTGATAAAGCAAGAATTTTTTACAATTTTTTAACAAAGCAAGGTGTCGCAAGTGTCGTAAAATACACTAAAAAAAGAATAATTTTATGATTTAACTTTTTTAAATTATTATTTTTAATTATTTACAAAAATAAAGAGAATTGAGAATGCAAATATATTTAGATATGCAATTTAAATTCTAACCAAAGCAAAAAACTGAATTAATGCTGCACAATTCTAGGTGTCGAAAGAGTCGCACTCATAATGACCATTTAGGCACAATTAATAAAAAAAGGTATAAAATAAATAAAAAGAAGTTTAAAAAAAAATATTGACCACAAAAATGTGTCCATAACATGATAAAACTTAAATATAAAATGGTCACATGGCTATGCTTGTCTAAGTTTTGACTAGGTCAAATGTTAAAACAATGCCGACAGTTTAACTAGTTTTTTTTAACACATGAGTCTTGACATGCAAACCAAGAAAATAAATATAATTTAAAATTAAAATTAATTTTAAAAGGTCAAAAAAAAAAAAAAAATTTGTTTGAGGGGTTTTTGAACACAAAATCTATCTCATGCAAGTGATCTTAGCAAAACTCAACTAGCCAACTCACCCACTAAGCATGTTAACACAACATATGCACTAACTTGTATTTAATATTTTTTATTTGATTTTTTTTTTAATAAATAAATAGAAATATAATATTTTTATAAAAATAATACCATTCAAGCGTTAATTTTTAAATTTGAAAAATAAAAAGGTTTTTGAAATGCGTAGATGGGGTCCACATGCATAGGTGGAAAATAGAGATTTAAATAAAGACTTTATTTTGTAAATAATTGTATTTAAACATTAGTATACACATTTAATATCTGTTGTAGCATGCTTCAAAAAGGTTAATGACATTGAAAGAGGATGCATGGGAGCTTGCAGGAGCTACAAGAGGCCAAAATAGTTTTTGTAAAGCTTATAACTGCCTCCAAATGGCCTTCCAGATCACATGGAACTTTCATAATATGATTTTGAGCTCAATTTTGAATTAAAAAATTTACCAGGTGGTATTATGATGCCTAGAAAAGAGTGAATAACTCAAAACTCTTTATTGTTCCTTCAAATAACCTTTCAGATAGTTTTAGAATGCTTTAAAACTGATGAAACAAATTTTACAAATCTGAAAATGATTAAGAAATGAAAAATTTGAATTTTTATTTCATCTAGGGGCTATGCAAGGCTAATATAGGATGAAAATAGAATTTTGGGAAAGAAAATGGAGCTAAAATAAGCTTTGACAGAGGTTTGAATGATCTTTAAGGAGTTTTTGATTGTTAAAGATCCATCAATATAACTCTAAAACACCCAAAATCATCACACAAGTTTTTTTGAAAAAAAATCCTTTAGGAAAAAAACACACACCTACCTAGTTTTGATTAAAAAAACTTCAAATTTGAATTTATTGATATTTGATTTAATGCTTTCCAACCAAAATCGTCTCCATCGACTTTGATTCCATGATAGAAATTATGAATGAAGCAATACATAGAATGGATCTATAAGAGATTTAATAAGCAAAGAAAAAATGGAGCACATAGATCAATGAACATACTGCATATGATATTTTACCATGAAAAAACCTCAAAGAGGTAAAAAACCCACCAAGTGATGTTTCATTGATAGAGAAACAATTTACCCCAATACAACTTCAACTTCTTACTTCTTCTCAGCAAAGTCTTCACAAGCCTTTTGATAATCCAAATATCTTGCAAAATGTCAAGATATCAATTTGTATTCACCATAGGGTTAAAACCCTATTTATAGATAAATATGAAGGGAGGTGACCATTGTAAATAATGGGTCCAACCATCCCAAATAAATAAATGAGCTCAGTTAATTAATATCCCAAATGAACCTTCGGTGATTAATGTCTCGATTTAAAATTTTAATGAAAAATTAGTAAATAATTAAATAAATATAATATGGTTATTTATTTACATGAGGTTTCCACCTCGTACTAATAAATAACTTATTATTATTATTATTATTATTATTATTATTATTATTATTATTATTATTATTATTATTATTATTATTATTATTATTATTATTATTATTTAATTAATTATAAGTACAGGCTAAGGGTAAAATTACCACTTATTAAAAAATGCTCTAACATTACTTTGTGATATAATGTTGTTATTTTAGAAAAATATGACTCAACTAGGCCTACTTTAGTGTAATCAGATAGATATAGGTATATTTGATCTTAATTGACCATATATGAACACTGTTTGTCATTATTTTGTGATCAAATATCATTAATTAAGAATATTTTGACTAGATTAAGCTAGATTAGATGCAGTTAGATAGATTTAGGGAAAATTAGTCATATACAAGCAACATTTTTTGTTATTTCATGATCAAATGTTTTCAATTTATATAATTAGTTGAATCAGGACTAGATTAGGTGTTTTCATAAAAATGAAAGTAGATTTGGGGAAAGTAAGGTAGTTTTAAACAATGTTTGTTGTTATTTCATTATTAAATGCCATTCTTTGAGAAATTTTGAATGGATTAGGACATAAATAGGTGTGCATGTCTATTCAGTTAAAATTAATTAAGGCTTAATTCAATCAAAATTTCTTAAATAAATACATTTGATCATGAAAAAATAAAAAATGTGCTATTAGTTGCTTAATTTTGGTTAATGAATTCATGTTAACTAAAATTATTTTGTAAAACATTATACATAGACACCAAATTTGTACTTAATATGCATTTAATTAGTATGTGAATTCATGTGTTTAATATATTCTCAGCTCTCATTATCATTATTGCAACTAATATTGTAACTTAAAATGCTTTATTATACTCATTTTCCATCATAAAATTCAATTGGTTAAGGTAGTTGATTGTTAAAAGACCCATTTTCAATAAATATTCACAACTCATACTCAGAAACATATATGTTTTAGTGTAGAGGATAAAATAGAAAATATAATTCATAAAAATTAAATTTTTATTATATCTTTGGATTCATCTTTGAAATTTATACACTTAAAAACATGACACTCAATTTCAAGATCGTATGCAAAATTTATGGCCTCTCAAAATATAAGATTTTTTAGGGTTGAAAAAAATGGACACCTATTTAAAAAAAATGGATATCCATTCTAGATGGATATGCATTTTGGAATGGATATCTATTTCAAAGAATATCCATTTTGGATAGGTTTCTATTTTTTTTTTTTTTTTTAATATTTCTCTCCACTTTTGTCTAGCATTTTGCCTTGGGTTTAGGCACATATACCCAACTTTGATTATTTTTCTACACCCATGGACAACATTTAAATTCATGCATTTCCCCTCTCTTCACATGCATTTTTAATTTACTTATTTATGTGTGTGTAAAATCCCATGTGGGTTTTTTTACATAGATTATCTATACACATATATATATACATATACATATATATATATATATATATATATATATATATATATATATATATATATATATATATATATATATATATATGTATGTATATATATATATATGTATGTATATATATATATATGTATATATATATATATATATGTATATGTGTATATATATATATATGTATATGTATATATATATATAGATATATATATATGTATATATATATATATATAGATATATATATATATATGTATATATATATGTATATATATATGTATATATATATGTATATATATATATACATATATATATATATATGTATATATATATATGTATATGTATATATATATATGTATATGTATATATATATATGTATATATGTATATATGTATATATATATATATATATGTATATCTATGTGTATATATATATATGTATATGTATATATATATATGTATATGTATATATATATGTATATATGTATATATATATATATATATGTATATCTATGTGTATATATATATATATGTATATATATATGTATGTATATATGTATATATATATATGTATATGTGTGTGTGTGTGTGTGTGTGTGTGTGTGTGTGTGTGTGTGTGTGTGTGTATATGTGTGTGTGTGTGTGTGTGTGTGTGTGTGTATATATATATATGTATATATATATATATATATACATATATATATATATATATATATATATAATTTAATATTTAGTATTAGTTTTTTCCTTAAGTGGGTCCAAATGGTCAATAGATACACACATGGAAAAATGTTAGTAACTTTTGAATCATACCATATTTATAAAAAAATTAAAAGTACCTCAACATTATACACATTTTATTTATTGAAGAACATATCAATATTAATATAAAAAAGTATAAATTACAATGCTAGTCATATAAAAAATAGGTGGAAAGGTCACACCCTACGAGCAAAATCAAACTAAGGATAAAAATTCCTCAAGAAGAAACAAGTTCAATAAAGGGTCAATAATGACCACACAACTAAGGATATTTTCAAACCTTTCAAAGGTGCCAAAGGAGGAACCTCCATGCCACCCAAGGAAATATTCAAACTTGGCGCTCAAGAAGGAGTCAAAGCGCCTAGAAAGGAGAGCCTGAGTGCCTAGAATGGAGGAAGTTTTGAACCCTTGACCTCCCGTGTAAAAGGGATAGGCCTTGACCACTTGAGCCACGGGTCTTGAATTGTTATATAAGGCACTAATTTTTATTTGAATTTATCAAGTTCTGGACTGCGTTTTTTATTTTAAGAGGCCGAGACTTTGTAAAAGCTTTGAGAAAGCTTATGTAACAGATTTTTATCCATTTTTCGGCCATAATACTCAATATTCATACTCTTTTTATCCAATTTTTATATTGGAAGAGTATTTTTAAGCCCATAAAGGAGATTTTTAATACTTTTGAAGCAACTTTGCAGGTGTGAAGACTCACGAAAATCGAAGGTGCCAGGCTTGATTATCAGTCACGGTGAAGGTGAATTTTCACATTGAGAGATCAACTTGTAGGAAAGTTGTTTATTGTTTCCAGGTTTTTGAAATGCCCTTAATGGAAACGGTCCACTCCTTTGGAGAACCCAGAGATGTAGGTATCATTTGTTGAGCCGAACTCCGTTATCAATGTTGGATGGTAATTTGTCATTTGCTTGCATGTTTTAATTCAATTTTTTTTTTTAAATTATAAAATCACGCAAAGATTAAATTTTGATAATTTACAACATTTGATGTACAAAAACCAAAAACCGGTTCAACAACCGAGAATGTTTTATGCCAAAACATTGAGATGCAAGTTCTTTTGAGTTTTTTGAGAATTTGTTAAGTTTTAAGAAATTCAGTATTCATATTTAAAACTTTACTTTGAGTTGATTCAGTGTAGTTTACAGATCAAGTTGGTATCAGAGTAGTTAGAAAGATGGGTTAGCTTTTGATTGAGTTTTGACAGTTTCTTTCAGTTTATTGGTTATCCATATCACTTGATTATATTGTAGTGTGCAATTGTAGAATCAGTGTGTTTGCAAGAAACCATGGGCAAGTTGTCACATAAAGCCAAGATGGAAGAGCTTGAAAGCATCAATAGCCAGATTCAAGATGAGAATGCATTCCTGAGATGCAAGGTCTATTCCCTTGAAGAGAAAATTGCAAGTTTGAAATTGGAGCTTGAATCCAAGGATGAGCTCTTGATTAGATTTAAATGTGGTGAGTGTGAAAAGGTAAAGCCTTCAACTTCAGATGCAAAAACTATGATTGAGTGTAGTGTAAGTTTTTCACCACAAGAATCTTCATCTTCTTCTACCATTTCAGATTCAGATTCTAGTAATATTGTTTTTGGTGATTTTGAAAGATACACTAAGGGCATAGGATCTAAATTGTTGTTTAAAATGGGTTAAAATGGAGGAGGACTTGGTAGAGATAGACAAGGTATAACTAACCCACTTCAGGTTGAGCATAGACCTCTTCATGTAGGTTTAGGTTATACTAGTGTGCAGGTGGATGATGGAGAAGTTTCTTCCATGGCTAAAGGAAGACGAGCTTCTAATAGCGAAGGTTCTAGGCCACTAATTCAAAGGTGTAAAGGTAAAAGAGGTATTGAGATTCCACCTCTTGATTCTTACACTAAATCTTTTGATCCAATTGATACTTTTCAGAAGTTTGGATATAATGGATAGAAGATAATGCAATCATTTCCATGCACTTTTTTGTGGGATGAATAACCATAGTGTTAAGAATTGCTGGAAATGAAATGCTTTATTGAAGTAGATTGCATGTTTGAAAGACCATTCTCATGATAAGATGGGAATTGGCAAAAGGGGACCCTCACCTAAGAAGGATGTTTGTACTCATTGTAAAGTGAGTGGACATAAGATTGATAGATCTTTTAAGCTTCATGCATCTTCACATTCAAGTAATGTTAGAACTAAGATGATTTAAAAATCTCTCACTAAGGTTAATGAATCTAATTCAATCCATATTGCAGTTGACAATACAACCTAGGATAAAGTAAACCTTACAAGTGAAAATCCATTTAAGAGGTTAAGTCAACAATATGCAATTGATAAGGAATCCACTAAGGAAATCAATTTCACTAGGAAGAAAGAAATGGTTAAGTGGATTATCACTACATTCTTTTTTCAAAGCATGGTTAAGAATTCACCTAAAGGAATGAACAAGCTTTGATAAGATGTAGATTAGAGTTGGTGGGAACACTTCAAGATAGGTTTACCATATGAAGTTTTTCAATTCTCACTTTTTGAAAACTCTAAGTTTTTGAATTTCCTATTTATGCTGAGTGAGTTGTCTAGAGGACTTGAACTCATTTGATCAGTTGGAGATAATAGAAAAATGCATGTTATAGGTTGAGTTGATTCCTTACAACACTTCTTTGACTGCTATTTTGAATGTATCTTTTTGGCACATGGATGTATAGATGCATGTTTAAGACCTTTTGGGCAAGTTTAGATGTTAGGCAACATACACTTTTGGTTGTTTGCATTTGCTTAGCATATAAGTCCCATACTAGGGAATTATATTGAAATATGTCTAAAACATTTATTATATGTTGTTGGCATTATAAAATTGTCTTTCAGTTACATTGGGAGTTGTTTCAATTTTTGGCAATCACCGCTTTACAGGATGTGACATTTGGGCAGGCAGTTTTGATATGTTGTAATCACTTTTGTAGTTGCAGATTCACTTACTCATGCCTTTGGATTAGGAATTTTTATAGTTTAATTATGAATCATTTTAATTCAATTGTTTATACCTCTTTCTATGATTGGGTTCTATTTTTATTGATGCAATAGACTAGTTATAAGATTTCAAGGGATATTGGACTTTTGGAGACCAAAAGCCTTCCATTAGGGAGGTGTGATCAAAAATTGAGTTCTAAAAAAGGTTTAAAGTTAGAGTTTTAGTGGTGGCACACTGTAGATCTCATCTAAAGCTTTTTGATGCTTTTTGTGGTTCACAAAATGGAGTCTGGATGCTCAAGATATGGTCATTTGAAGATTTGTCAAAAAAAATCACTTGCAACATTTGGCATGTGATTCAAAAACGTATCGACATTTGGACCTATCAAAGGTCAACACGTGGCACTATTGAAAATATAAGTGGGCCAATAGCCATTTGACATGTGGAAAAAAAAATTAGTTGCAAAAAAATTGGCTTAGGTGTTTTGTATTCACATGTCATTTGATATTTTCAAACCTTTCAAAGGCACCAATGGAGGAACCTCCACACCACCCAAGAAAATATTCAAAATTGGTGCCCAAGAAGGAGTCAAAGTGCCTAGAAAGGAGAGCCTGAGTGCCTAGAATGGAGGAAGGAAGTTTTGAACCCTTGACCTCCCATGTAAAAAGGATATGCCTTGACCACTTCAGCCATGGGTCTTGAAGTGTTATATAAGGCACTAATTTTTACTTGAATTTATCAAGTTCTGGACTATGTTTTTTATTTTAAGAGACTGAGACTTTGTAAAAGCTTTGAGAAAGCTTATGTAATGGATTTTTATCCATTGTTTAGCCATACTACTCAGTCTTAATACTCTTTTTATCCAATTTGCATATTTGAAGAGTATTTTTAAGCCCATAGAGGATATTCTTAGGACTTTTGAAGCAACTTTGCAGGTGTGAAGACTCATGAAATTTGAAGGTGCTGGGCTTGATTATCAGTCACGGTGAAGGTGAATTTTCACATTGAGAAATCAACTTACAAGAAAGTTATTTATTGTTTTCAGGTTTTTGAAATGCCCTTAATGGAAACGGTCCACTCCTTTGGAGAACCCGGAGATGTAGGCATCATTTGTTGAGCCGAACTCTGTTATCAATGTTGGATGGAAATTTGTCATTTGCTTGCATGTTTTCATTTAGTTTTTTTTCTAATTTTTAAAGTATGAAATCATGCAAAGATTAAATTTTGACAATTTACGACATTTGATGTAAAAAAACAAAAATCGGTTCAACAATCGAGAACATTTTATGCCAAAACATTGAGATGCAAGTTATTTTGAGTTTTTTGAGAATTTGTTATGTTTTGAGAAATTTAGTATTCATATTTAAAACTTCACTTTGAGTTGATTTAGTGTAGTTTACGGATCAAGGGGAATGAGTCACAAGGAACCTGAGGATATAGGACTCAAAATAGAAGCAAAAGACTAGGAGAGCACATGGGAAGTGGGAGAAATTAAAATAATGATTTATATAGGTCACCTAGACCCTATTAATAGGAAGTTTTACACCAACCCATAAGGAGAGGAACACATGGCAACAAAGAAATAACATAGAGTGAAGATATAGGGGGTGCAAGGGCCTAGGTATTTAGGAAAAACTAATTATTGAGCACCATGATTCTCAGTCTATTAAGAGTTCACTGGCCAATTCTTCATGACATCAATGATTGTAAACACTTAGTTAGGGCAAACCAAGTATAAATACCCCTATTGTAAAGTACTATGGGGATGGATTTTTAGGATGAATTTGTGATGAACTTTTACCTTTCTAATGATTAAGATTAATATATGAGGTATCAAGTTTTATCAACTTCTGGTGTTTGATGATAAATGATGGTGTGTGAGTTAAGTGATTAGACTTAAATATGAGTTTTACCCTATCTTTATTTTATTTTTTAAGTAACTGATACTAATATAAGATGATAATATTTTGCATAGTGATATTAATCAAACCTATAACTCAAAGGATCAAGGTAGTCTATCTTTGCATTTTTATAATCCTTATTTAATTTTCATAAAGAGAAGGATATGAACAAGTTATTAAGATTGTGCTACAAAACTTATGGGAACAAGTCTTTTGCTACACACTTTGGGTGAGCACACAAGACCTAAATCTTGTGTGAAAGGGTTAGCATGCTAGCTCATTAGTCTAGACTTTAGCACCAAAGTTGGAATTATCAAAGAAAACCCAACATATTGGTTCCATTACTAGGACCTAGAAAAATTGAAGCACAGTCATGGAAAATGTTTGAGCATATTACTCTTGAGAATATAGAAGAATGGATTACCAGTGTTAAAGATAACTTTGTAGTTCCCTACCTTGAGCTAGGAATTTCTATACTATAGTGGGTAGAGAAAAACCTCTATAGTGCATTATATGAAACCTTATTTTTAGAGGTCCTAGTTCATTTACATAGTTGGTTATTGGCATATACTCATGGATGATCAAGGAATCTTGGAAGGAGATAGTTTTGGATGCCAGAATGGTAAATGGCTTTAGCAAAACTTGGAGCTTTATGGATATGGGTAATCAACTTTTAGTGGAAAGGAGTTCTAAATAGTTACATTTTGGAGTACATTGTAGCTACTTATTTATGTCTAGAAGAAGCCAAGTTCCATATGGTTTTTATATTAGGCTTTTTGTTTTTGAAATCAAGAAGTTATTTATTGATCTTGGAATTGAAACTATACCAATGGAGAGATAAATCCTCTTGTGCATAAGCCAAAAATTTAGAATGGGAGAGTAGGAGTTGGTAGAAGATTATGGGTTCAAAATGGTAGCCAAATAGTGTGCATTATAGAAATGGAAGTATGATGAAGCTCAACAAAGGATTATAGGAGTTAGTGGTATAGGAAGAGACTGGAAGAAATCAAGGAGTGTTGTTAGGAGCCATAGGGAAGTAGAAACACATGGGGACCCCATCATTTTTGAGCCACATTCTATGCCACTTTTATCTTATGAAGGAGAAACAATATGGATGATAAGAATTGAGGAACCGAGTCTAAATTAACTAGGTTCCCCCACTATAGTGCATATTCATGCTATTGAGTCAGATGAAGTACACATACATAATTGAGATACAAATAGTTTAGAATCAAAGACTGAACCACTAAGGGAAACTAAAGTTGAGCCTTTTGATGCTTATTTAGACTTAACACTTTCTTTCCCTCCTCAAGGGAATTCCATGGCACAACTTGGGATGCCTAGTGGACAAGGCCTACAAGGATATAATATAAGCCCCAATTTGAGTAATCAACTAGATACCATGCCTCATATCACAAGAACTACTATTGGATGCATTAAAAGTGGACTAGGAGATGGTATAGGAGGTAGTGGACTTCTTCCTCAAGGGACTAGGGCTGGATATTCCCAAAAACCACCCATTTAATCACCTCAATTGACTACAGTGTATTATTAAATGACACTTCACTTACTAGAATATTGAGGTATGGAAAATGTAGCTAAACATGTCCATAAATGTGAATTAATTTGGAGTGTGTGAGGCATTACCTCCTCTGAGTGTAAGGCCACATAGTTTTTAACTATGAATTTGGAGCACATGCACAAATGGTATCAAAATTTTTACCTTTAATAAGTAGTGGTCAACTATGATCAACTTAAGATAGCCTTCCTTCAAGAGTTTGACATTCCTAAATTTGAGTAACAAAGCATAGTAGTGGTGAAGGACAAAAATCAAGGACTTACTGAGAGTGTGCATGAGTATGATGCAAGGTTTAATACCTTTTTATCAAAATTGTCATTTGAGATTAACACTTGTCCACATGCACAATGGTTTATGGGAGGATTTTTATGGCCCTTCCACTGCACCTTGTCACAGTAGACCTTCACTAGTCCACGTGAGGCTTTAGAAGCTACTCACCATGATAAGGTAGTTGGAAGAATTAATACTAGGATCAGTCCCTTTATGGATGCCCAAATAGCCTCAATGGTATTGTAGCTTGAGAAGTTGACAACCCATAATTCACATGAAACATGCAGTGATGTTTGGTGCACAAACTATGAATCTGAAGGGCATACATGGAGCAATTGTTCATGTAAGAACATTTGTGTGGTACTTGAAAAGACATGAAATTTGTCATGAAGAACATGATGTATTCTCTTTTCCTCTTCTATAGTGAGCTATGAACACTAAGGTGTCTAACTATTACAAGATCTATGATTCCTATACTCATGACACTAACAACTACCATTTGATTAGTGACATCCATAAAGCTCAAGTAGTTAGCACATACCAAACCTCAGTATCAAATAATCAAGAAAATGGTGGCTACCATGGATGAGGAAGAGGGTGAGGTTGAGGAGGTGGTCAATTCCCACCCAAGACCTATTACAAATGTGGATCTCTAGACCACTATCAAAGGGATTACCTAGACTACTTGATGTGTGCTTTTTATTAAAAATACCACTGCTTAGAAGAGTGTCCTAACTTATACGTGGCTATCACCAAGAAGCAAAATTAAAAAGGTGTTGGGATGATTCAAATTGATAAGTTATATTGGCATGCACACCCAACCATCCCTATAATTCAATAAGAAAACATTACCACTCGTAATGGGGGATAGACCTAGTCAACATCTAATCCCATAGAGAAAGTGCAATGGGAAGAACCAAGAGCAAGAAAGTATCTTGATGTTTAGAAACATAAGGATGTCCTCCAAGATATAATGACACTAGTATGAGAAATTCAAGGAGAGATTTGGTTCCTAAAATACAAAGACATAACACAACATGTTGATGTGTAAAGGGAAGTTAAACCTCAACATATGATGCATGATGACTTTTAGGAGCTATGCAAGTGCATGCTAGATGAGGACATTGTTCCACATCTAAGTATTTGGATTAAGAATAAAGACCAAGTACCAAATGAGGTTCATCCTCAAGTCACTAGGTAGAGTGAAGATCATTATTTAAATCATGCTCAACAATAAGACACTCTTAGTTCCTTTATTCCCCTGAAAGATAAAGAAATATTGGTTAATGCTACCATTGATGGATGGGTAATCTGAGACATATTGGAAGACACTAGCATAGAAGTCAATGTCCTCACCAAATAAACTTAGCACAAGATGGTTAATATAGCACTATATCCTTCAACTCATCTTATTTATGGCACATAAGACTTACTCATTACCTATCGGGGTCCTCAAGAATGCAATGGTTAACATACTTGGAGTACCATTCAAAATAGTTTTTAAGGTTATAAAGCTAGATAAAGCTGATGATTACTCAGATCTATTGGGAATACCTTGGTGATATGAGAATAATGTAGACTTGATCTTTAATAAGTGCTACATTAGTTTTGAAAACACTGATCAATGTGTTATAATACAATGAGATCAAGCACAAAGGTCCCCTTACATAGAGCCTATCAATATTGATGAATATATAAACCATATCTATAACATGATTACAAGGAATGATGAGTAAAGAGATCCCACTCTAGATGGTGTTCTTCAATGGTTATATACTCAATTCCTTTTTGACACTACAAGTAATGCATGTAATTATTAGGCTTATGGTGGCTATGACCTCACTGGTAGAATAGGTAGTACCATTAACAGCTAGGATAATGTGTCATACTAGTTTAATAAATGACAAGTTCATTTGCCTTATCACTGACTAAGTCATGAGGGGACCTATCATAGATACAACACTCAAAAGACTTGATGAGGCTCCAAGGTTCCATGATTAGATGGAATTCTAGGACTTCATTCAGTGCCTTGAAGAGTTTTACCATGCTGATGATGATCATATTTGATATTTGGTTCATCTCTTTGATGACATAACTACATGATGGTGGTGAAACCATTATGAACAAATCCTCTTGTGGGATCAAGTATGCTCAACCTTACACCATTATTTATATTATGATAATAACATAAAGGGAACAATCAATTATAGTGGAGTACAAGCACTTCAGCTCCACATCAAATCTTGTGAAACAATGTGGTAGGATGATGAGTCCTACTTACCAAAATATTTATGGGTGTATATATTTTATGAAACTTTATGCACTTGGACACACACATAGTAAATTCATGAAGAGTGACACATGGATAACAAGTTTTAGTATCTACTAAAGGAGAACATGAACTCAACACTATCCTATTCTTCACCAAGGATGGATTTGCATCTCACCCTCCAATCCATGCATGAAGTGGTAGTAGGTGACCCATGTCTTAAGGATTATCCATTAGGACCTTGAGGATACCCTACACCTATTCCATAAACCATTGACATACCTAGTTCTAGCACCCACACCAATCCTCAATTAGAACCGATGCAAAGAAATTCTTTTGGGGAAATAAAAGCTCATGTTACAAGTGGAAGAAGGTGAAGGATACACTCCACTCAGCCCAATGTCCAATCACTTATATGTTCCTATGGATGTTAGCACCAGAACTATTTAGGACACATGTGCTGATATGGATAACCCCTAACATGGGCCTATTCAGACTATTCAACACAACATCAGCTCGAAACAAGAACCAAAGATGGCTATAGTAGGAAACTATTAGAATGACATAGAGATTTCAAGTTTTTTTGAATTTCTAACAGAATATTATGATCTCTTCCCAAAAACTATAGTGAAATGAAGGGAGTCCACCCATCCTTTGGGAAGATGCATATCAAGCTAGTTGATGACACTCAACCAGTTGGAAAATGCCCATATAAGATGAATCCTAATATTTGAGCATGCATCAAAGAAGAAATTGATAATATGTTATGTACTAAAGTAATCACCCCCATTGATGAATCTGAGTGGGTCAGTCCCATGGTGATTAGTATCAATAAGGATGGATGCATCCATATCTGTGTGGACTACCGAGTGCTTAATGCATCTTGTGTAATTGATCCCTTTCTAGCACTATTCATAGAGGAGATCCTTGAAGGTGTTGTTGAATGTGAGGTATATACCTTCATAAATGGCTTTTCATGGTACCATCAAGTAAAAATAACTAAAGAAGACCAGCCCAAGATAACATTTTCCACTGAATGGGGATCATTTGCATATATTGTTATGGCTTTCAGGTTGAAAAATGCCCCAATAGTGTTTTCACGAATAATAGTTGAAGCCTTTAAGGAATACATCCACAAATTCCTTCACATTTATTTGAACAATTTGAAATTATATGGTTGGGTCAAGGACCATTGTTCTCATCTCAAACTTATGCTTGAGCACTATCAGGTCTTCCAAATCTCATGAAACTTAAAGAATTTCCTATTTATGACACCTTTTGGTGTTCTTTTAGGACATATTATTTATAAATAAGGACTTCTAGTAAAACTAGTGAAGGTATCTATTATTATTCACCTCCCAATGCCCAAGACTCAGTGGGAGGTATACACTTTTTTGGGCCATACTAGTTATTATAGAAATTTCATCCATAGATATGCAAAAATTACCTTACCTTTGGAGGAAATTCTAAATTAGAATGAGCATTTCATATGGACTTGCTCTAATAAAGAGGCATTTGAAACATTAAAGGAAAAGCTAGTCACTGCTCCTATCCTCTAGTTCCTTGATTGGACAAAACCATTTCATGTCCGTATTGATGCATCTAACATGTCCATTGGTGTAATCCTTGCACAACCAGGTGAAGGTCACCTAGATTACCCAATCTGCTTTGCTAGTAGGAAGCTCACACTAGCTAAAAGAAACTATACCATTATGAAGCGTGAAGCATTATCAATGGTCTACACTTTTAAAATTTTTAGATAGTACCTATGAGACACTCCTTTTGTTTTCTATATAGATCAAGAGGCTTTGAAGTACCTTGTCAACATGTAATCCATGGATGGATATATCACTAAATTATGTTGTTCCAAGAGTTCTAATTTTTAGTTATGGTGAAACCTAGGAAGGCCAATTATGGACTTGACTACCTATCAAAGATCGAGAAAAAAGAACCACCATGCACCATAAATGATGATTTCCTTAATGCAAAACTCTTCCATGTTACATGGGTACTTGAAGAGCTAGAAGATATTACAATATTCTTGACCACTAGCTTTGTACCTGATGATCTCACTTCATAGGCCAAAAAGTAACTTATGATTCATGCCGCACCCTTTCATCTTATAGTAGGTGATCTTTAAAAAATGGGCCATGATGAAGTTCTTCAATGTTGTGTAATGCAACATGGGTGCCTCAAAATACTCTATGAAGTTTATGAGAGCATTTCAAGTGGAAACTATACTAGAAACACTACCATGTGAAAGGTTTTTCAAGCTAGATTATGGTGGCACACTCTTTTCTAAGATGATACAGCATATACTAGGTAATGTGAATATGTTAGTGCATATGCAAACCTAATCGAAGAGATGTTATACCTCTATAACCCATTCCTTCTCAAGAACCCTTTGAAAAGTGGGCTATTGATTTTGTTGGCCCTATCACTCCAACAAGATGATGGATATGTTATCAATACATCATTTTAGTAACTGAATACCTTATGTGTTGGGTTAAAACTACATTGATAAAGGATTATATTGCTGCTACTATTACATAGTTAATCTAGGAGAATATCATAACTCAACTTGGATGTTCCTTGAGTTTCACTAATGATCAAAGAACCCACTATTTGAATGAACTGATTTGCATCTTACTAGTTGATTTCATGATCATGCACCATAAAATAACACCATATCATCCATAAGCCAATGGAACTATTGAGGCTTACAACAAGATCCTAGGTATGACACTAACAAAAATATTTAATGTTGGCAAAATTGATTGGGATGATAGGGTGTTTGTAGTATAATGGGCTTACTGAATAACCTTCAAACACATAAATAAAAGCATGTCATTCAACTTGGTGTATGGTAAGGAGGCAGTCCTACCAATAAAGTTCTTGGCACCATCTCTGTGTATCATGCAAGTAGGGCAACTGGATGAAGATTAATCCTTGAAAGTGTACCTATAAACTTTATTGCTACTAGATGAACCTCATTTTATGGCTCATTAGAGCCATGATGTAAAAAATCATAAGTAAAAGGTAAGTCATGATCACCATATAAAGAACAAAACATTTTCTCTAGGAATGAAAGTCTTGTTATACAACTCTAAGTTCATGTGCCACCCTAGAAAGCTTTGCATATATTAGGATGGCCCTTTTATAATTTATAGCATTGGACCTACCAAAAATGTTAGTTACAAAGGATATATGGCTAGTTCCTTCCTAGGTACTATAATGGAAGCTGAATTTGGTTGTATTTCACTTTGGAATAGCTAAAGTATTGTAATCAATAAAGATTATGCCATTAGTTTAAGATTTATTACTTTTAATAAAAATGTTGCCTTTGTTGCATGCAAACTTTTCCTTTTTGTTATTTTATTTCCAAAGTTCTTTTTCTCTTCATGGAGGACCTTGAATGTTTTTAGTGTGGAGTAAGAAGTCATGATTAGTAAGAAAAATGTGAAAAGTGCATTACTTCAGCACATGAGTTACATGGGCATAAAAGATATTAAGGGTGAGCAAGTTACTAAAAGCATACAAGTCATTTAAGGAATAAAGGGGTGAGGTTCCTGCCATGAGTTGTAAATTCAAAAGAGATAGCTTTATCCTATTTCACAAAAAGTATGGGACACATATGTCATTCGCTTTGAAGAAAGGTGCAAGACAAGACATGCCACCAATTTGGAAAGAATAGTTATGGCAAGAAATATACTAATGGAATGATGGGATAACAACATTAAAAGCATTAATTAAAAAATTCAAGGATCCAAATATGACAATCATTAAGGATTTGCATTAATGACATGAAACGATGGGTGATGGGAAAGCATTAATGATGGTAATCCCATTTTGGAGCCTATAAATAGGCAAGTTAAACTCATTTTACACATTACCTTGAGATTAATAGAGCCAAAGATCAAGTGACTACCAAAGTTGAGTTAATCAAACCCAGATCAAATAAAATCTCCATAGTAACCTACACAGGGCATTATCAAGTTGAGAAGAGATATTATAAGTTTGGATCATTAGAAAAACATTATTACCAAAAGTTATAGGTTACAGGTCTACCATTGAAGGGAAATTAAGCTTGAAAATCTAAATCAGTCATCCATAACCATGTATTCCTTTAGAAACATTGGATGGATTCATATTAAATTTAGGGATCCTTGGGTGATATGGCCTAAGAAAAGATCCAAAAGAACTAAACCCTTGCCAACAATACTAGAAGAAGAGGATGTAAGAGGAGGAGACTATGCTCCAATTAAGGAAGAGACACTAGACTAACAAATTCAGTGCATGGAAGAAGTAGAGGAAAGTATGGTGTGTAAAGAGAAGAAGGTTCAATCATCCTCAACACAAAAAGTTCAAGCATCCCCACCTCCGTCTCTATTGATTTAAGAAATACAATATTTAAAATTAGTGTTGCATGCAGAGAACTAGGTCTCCAAGGTTTTCACTTGTACTACCTTTGACTACAGTCATTTCCAACTTAGGAATGAGGTTGAGATCCAAAGTGACTATCAGGTCGAGACCATGAACACCAAGAACCAAGTGGTGTATGATCTCATGCTCTTCAACTAGATGAATGCTACAGGGTTATTTCATCTTTTCAATTTACCATACTTTGGTAAACCCATGGAGGTGGTTCAATTCCTTCATTTTCACATCCATGAGGACTATATTTACTTTTCCAAGTGCAAGATGAAGATCATACTTGAGAGGATCAACAAGGTCACATGACTACAATACTCAGGGTTAACTGCAATTGATGACTTGGAAAACATTAAGGAGATCCAAAAGACCACCATAATACTCATGTATCAGAAGTAGGGCCATGTCATGCACATAAAAAACCTACACGATCCTACCCTCTAGGTTATAGCATGGATTGTCATGACCAAGATCAGATGGACCGATTGCTGGAAAGAGGTTGACATGGTGTACCTCTAAATTTCCCATCAAGTCACATATGGGTTAAAGTAAAATTGGGCTATGTACTTGATGTAAAATATTATTAAAGATGTGGAGAGGACCCATTAGATGCATAAGTATAGGTATCCATGGGGATTAATCCTCCTCTTATTAGTTTTTGACAAAATTAGTGTACTAGATTACAACTCTGGAGTGCTGAAGTGGGTATACCCTCCCACACACAAGTCCTTAATTGAACACTACAAGGAATTCACATGCCCTAAACACATCACCCCCTCATACAAGATCAAGATGAGGTATTGTTTCAATAGAATGAAGGTGGAATTTGAGGATGAGTGGCACATCCCTAAGGACCTTCCCCCTTTAGTTACAAAGTAAGTATAGTTTACTGTGAAGTAACATTTATCCCTCACATGTATCTGAATGAACCCATCTAGAGAGCTCTTTATATGGCTAAAGTTACCTAGTTCCTTCTCAAAGTGGTACTTCATAGAATCTATGAATTATATTTATGGCATGAAAATTATGATCCTGTAGGATGAGGGAATAGACTTAAAGATTCACACTCTTCATAAAATGTTTATCTATCTAGAAAAAAGGCCTATATAGAGAAGAGGGAGACAGACTTGATCGACATCAAGGTCAAGTAGATGATGGTGGGGGAAAAAATTCACAACTTATTTTACATGTTATATGCCCAAAATGATCCTTATGGTGGGGAACCCAAGGAGAAAATTCCATCAACACCACCCCTAAAGAAGAAAAAGTGGCTAGATGTGGTTTCTAACATAAGTATGCATCAGACACCACAAAAATGGTAGAAAAATACAAAATCACCATGACCTACCCCTCTACCATCTATACACATGCCATCCCATCCATTTGTGCCACCTCTACCTCACCCTTTACCTTCTCCACCTCATCCATCTCCATCCCCTCCCCACACTTGACCATCTCCTTCATGCTCTTCAACACTGTACCTTTCATCTCCCTAGCCTACTCCTCTTTCTCCTCCACCTTCTCCACCTTCTCCACCTCCACCTTCTTCACCTCCACCTCTACTTCCTTCATCTCCACCCTTTCCCCCTAAATTAATTTCACCACAATCTCCCCCAAGTGTTTCTACTTCAAGAGATGCCTAGTATCAACCCCCAAAACAAGCACCCTAGTAGGAAATTCCTAAGTTACAGGTTCATAGCCTAGGTTTTGATTCCAAGAAAACTCCCTCACTAGCATGGAAGGAGAAATCTATCTTTGATGATTCATTACTTGATGTTGAACCACTATATGGTAAGGAGGGGGATGGTGAAGGAGAACTGAGAAAGATGACCATTGGTAGCCATGACGAGGCTAAACATGAGTGTGACCCTAATAAAGGGAAGGGACTGACCAAGAATAAAAATGAGCATGGTGATGATATAACTAGTAATGTGCATGAGTGATATCAGTTTGACATCCAAGATAAGATGCTCTATCTTTGGTCATACTTTATTTCTAATTAGATAACCTTAGAAACAAGGAAGCAAGTGTCCTTCCTATTAGATATGTAGAACAAGGAATACAAGTTCAAACTCCCCCAAAGCATCCTTTCCTTGGGTCTAGATGCTTTAGCACTACCAAAACCACTATGGGTAAATCCATAAAAGATCTCCCCTCTTTAAACAAGCACCACTTTTTTGAAGCTAGGCTTGGAAATCATGCACCATAATATTTTATAAAATTTTGATGCACACACTAGTCAGAGGAAACATGCCAAGATCGTGGGCATATATAATAAAGCGGTTGTAGATAAAAAAAGCACCCACTAAGGAAGTGGCCATGTTAAATAAGTAAATCCAAGAGGCCATAGAGGAAAAAGTAAGGATTTTAAACCTCTACAAAATAATTTTTAACAAAGAAGAAACTCTAGTATATGAAATACCTCTTGATGAGAATGCCATATAAAAGCTAGAGACTTTGGTAGAACTGTTGCTCAAATGATGAAAAGAGAAACCCACACCAAAAGACAAGGGATTAGAGTTAGATGAATAGTTCACCATAGCCATTAAAATTTGTAAGCATGCTATAGAGAGGGTTGGGGAGTTTATCCCATTTTTGACAAATTTTTAATACAACTAACATACCCAAATAAATTCTTGGAGGCTTAGCTCCAAGATGAAGAAGCCTAGAGGTATCAACTAGTTGATGTTGCACTCTTAATAAAAGACCACACCAAGTGTGCCAAAGCATTTAGGGATGTATAGATGATGGAGGACACAATAAATAAACATTGTCAATAATAAATGTGATTTTTTTATCTCTCTGAGCATAGGTTGACAAGGAGGTCTCCACACTTGAAGACATCTAGAAGGATGTCATTGCATCCTTGGATAAACTTGTCAAAAAGGTCGATGAGACCTCCATTAAACTTCAGGAGATAAAGAAATTAAATGGGCCCATAAAATAAATAACTTCAAAATTTCTTAAGGAATTATCACATTAAGACAATCTAAATAAGGAGATCGAGCATGAATTATTTTGAGATGGACTAAGAGTATAGTGTGGGGTGATGTTGGCCCCAAAATTTTAGGTAAATGTTGTCCAATTTTAGCACAGTGCTAAAGGACCATGGCACAAAAGGACCATGGTGCATATTTGATAGGTGTAGAATAACCACATTGGTTTGGAATAACTAGTGTGAGAGGACTTAGTCAGAGGGGAGTGGGTCATGAGGAACTCAAGAACATATGACTCAGAATAGAAGCAAAAGATTAGAGGAATGTGTGGGAAGTGGGAGCAGTTAAAATAATGGTTCATATAGGTTACCCTAACCCTATTAATATGTAATTTTACACCATCTCTTAAGGAGAGGAACACATGGAAACAAAGATATAACATAGAGTGATGATATAAGTAAGGGGTACAAAGGCCTAGGTCTTTAGGAAAAAAACTAATTATTGAACACCACAACTCTCAGTCTGTTGAGATTTCGTTGGATAATTATTCATGCCATTAATGATTTTAAACACTTGGTTAGGGAAAAACAAGTATAAATACCCCTATTTTAAATTATTATGGGGATAGATTTTTGGGATAAATTTGTGATGAACTTTTACATTTTTGATGATTAAGATTAATATATGAAGTAGTAGGTTTTATCAGCTTCTAGTGTTTGATGCTGAATGATGGTGTGTGAGTTAAGTGATTAGACTTAAATATGAGTTCTTCCCTATCTTTGTTTTCTTTTCTAAGTAATTGACGTTAATATAAGATGACAATATTTTGCATAGTGATATTAATCAAATCTATAACTCAAAGGATCAAGGTAGTCTATCTTTGTATTTATATAATCCCTATTTAATTTTCATAAAGAGAAGGATATGAGCAAGTTATCAAAAATATGTTACAAAACCTATGGGAACCAATATTTTATTGCATGCTTTGGGTGAGCACGCAAGACCTAAATCGTACATGAAAGGGCGAATGCACTAGCTCATTGAGCTAGACTTCAATGCCAAAGATATAATTATCAAAGAAACCCCAAAAAGAGGGCCCCAACCCTTATCATTACCTTCATATTCTTGGTAGGGGGCCCAACCTCTACCATCACATCCAATATTTGAAAATCCACTCGATATACCATGTTATGGGTAAGACCAATGAGGTGGTGATTAGTAGGGAGATAGGCTCCTATGTCTATTCCTATAATGCTACTGGTGTGTTCCATGCCCCTATCTTTTAGGAGGTGATGGAAAATGTGGAAACTCTAGAGGTTCTTAGCTAATTACATAGGAGGCATTTCCATCATGATCAAGAAATCACTAAAGGTGATTAAGTTTCAATCAAACTTTGTCAGTCTAGATTTGAATCTAGAGAGTGATATTGGAAATGACAGTATTTTTGTTAGTAATAGAAAAACTATGATTCATTTCCTCATGATTAAAACAAGTATAATTCCTAGATTTCTAGATTTAAAATAAAATGTCAGTATGAAAAATATGCCAAAATCTATTGTATCTTTTAGGAAACAGAGTAGAGTTCCTCATGAGAGCCATCTTCCACATAAAGAACTTAGGCCTAAAAAACTAAAATAGGGTATGAATCCAATTCCATGTTGATTGATCATGAAAAAAAACCAAAAAAGGTTCTTAATAGACTCAGGTTGATAGCAAGCTAGGAAAATGGGATTTGAAACCCCAACGTGCTTAAGCCAGTGACCTATTCGTTGTAGCATCCCCACAAAGATTTACTAGAATAATGCAATGATTTTTTTTAAATATTTACAGAACACTTGTTATTTCATTAGATTACACCACAAGAATCTAATTAGTGAACCTAACATGCTAACTAATAATATTAAACATAAGTAAACATGTAATAATAATAGTTACCAATCACTAGCATTTTGTGTAACATAAAATAACTTCATAGGGAAAGTAATCATATTAAAATCTAGCCATGGTTGGTATAATAATAAAACCACTATTTTAATGTACAATAATTAATCAATTACATTTTCAATAGGCATGATGCATCAACATAAATATCATGATAGATACAATTCTCCACAAAGCTTGAGTCACTCTAACTCTAATATCTTTGATAATCTCAAGTGTAGTCTCCAAGTAAGTACTGTAGTGGGGAGGAGAGCATCATTTGAGTTCTTTTCTACACTAACCACAAACCATCGATCCACTGTACAATATTCCAAACTTGGAATGACCCTCCCTTCATGGATGGGTAGATAGTGATAGTGTAGGAATATAGAGAGACATGCTAGTACCCATGTTTTGTAATATTTATACTACATGATGTGTAACATAAATAAAATATGTTCTAACATGATATCACACAAACACGTAAATCATACATATGAAATGACAATATATATTTAACATTACTTTTGTCAAAGTGTTCAAATAGCTAATGATCTCTAGGATCAATCAAATTAGTATGAACCACTTGATAGGATTACCTTCATCTAGCATTGGTGATGCTAACTAAGCTGGTGAATTTTGTCTCACTGCTTAGTTAGAACCAACAATGCTAGATTTGGTTAACATTATTATAACCAATAGGTTCATGCAATTATTTCTACTAACAAGTACATTACATGTTAATCTCCAAAATAATTACTATACATACATTTTATCCATCAATCATATGAATGAACCTCATTATTATTATTCATCACATAAACCATAATCATTACAAACAAGTTTATTTATCAAACGGGTAAATACAACTCATTTTATAGAATCTACTTTCTTTAAATAAATGTTAAAAATAAAAAATCATCATTTTCATAATAGAAAGCTCATACTGTTTAATACAAACCATCAATCATAAATTATATAATGATTTTTAATAAATTCATAAGCATACAATTATTCATCCATTTAGTAACTTAGGCTACATCATACAATTATATCTCCCTATCCTCCAATATTTCATGACTTATCTAATTAGTCACTATTATACATATTGGCATGCTACCTATTCTATAAATATAGTTTATACATGTATAGGAGGACCTAGGTTTTCTTATACATATATTTTGTACATTTATATGATCTTATTAAATACACCCCATAATATATAATTTAAAACATACTTAGTGTTTCAATCCACACATGTATTTTTACACATTTCCTTTCATGTATATACTCATAGTGTTTTCATCCATGTGACCAAAGATGTATATTAAAAAAACCTATAACCTCAAATATTATATATATATATATATATATATATATATATATATATATATATCAATTTGAGTGATAACCTATAGTCATATTTCCTATAAATGTAAATACTCTATTATATTGATAATTTATGACATTAACTCATTCAAATTTATAATTTTGTTTCCTAATTGAGTAAAAATAAAATTTGCCTTATATTTCAAAAAATAATGCCCAATCGATACATGTATATTATATATGTATTTGATTCTCAGTAATTGATCCAAATAAACATAGTCAAATTTTATATATATACACACATGTTCGATGTTCTAAGATAAATGTTAACACATAGTCAATAGTAAGTATTTGTATGTGTATATTTTATTCATAAAGATACAATTGACTTATATATGTTGCCATATATATTTATATGTTTCTAAAAGATTTAATACACAGTCATTTATGTGTATGTATACGTGAAAGTGATATTCCATAACTTATAAAAACCAAACGACTTAACAAAAAATCAAATTTATTTAGCTCTTAATTATTTTCAAACATCAATAAATATTCTAAATCAAACATACAAGTGCTCAGTTTTAAAATAACTAAATGATATATAAATCAAAAGTGTTGTCAATTCAATATTTATCTTAAATCTATATCACACCCTCTACCATAAGCTCAACACAATCATTAAATGAACCTAAGGATTATGTAGAGAAATAGAACTATATTAATGTATACAAGAGGACTGTTCAAACTTAACTACATGTATCAAATCACTGTAGTTTAACCAAATCAAATTCATATTCATAACATAGTGATTTATGTGTATGTGTATATATATATACATTGGTATGTATATATAAATCCTAGTACCCTAATAGGGTATTATTATTTACATACCCTTGTATATATTTTCAACCTAACCTAGTTTCATAAATTTAACAATGACTATCTTAGGTTTTCATTTAACATAGAGTGTCTTTATATGATTCTAAAAAACTATTCCTATCCAAGTCGAGATTTTAACATATTTTGAAAAGGGTTCCCAAAATCAAACAAAACATAGTCCATTATGTGTATATCTACTAATATCCAATTTAAGAGTTATATTCTCATGGAAGGACTTTAGTTTATTTAGATTATTTACATATAATTAAAAAACCTATTCTATCAAATAAAATCATTACACAGTCCTATTTGTCAAGCTTAAGGGTTTGAGGATAATGATTTGGTTTTATGGATGACCGAGCCATCCATAGGGACAAATCCTTATCTCCAAGTACACACACACACACACACACACACACACACACACACACACACACACACACACACACACACATACACAAAATAGAACAACTGATAAAATCCTTATAAGAAAATATAAATGGAGTTCTTGAGCTTAAACAACCAATAAATATAATACATCACCAACTTTTCCAATTTGCTTCCAAATTTTAAAAACAAGTTGAACCAATATAAATCTCCTTATTTTTTATTTGTATTCTCCTTTCTTCTTTTTCATCCTCACTGTCATGCCCTTCTCTTCCATAACTACCATTTTATCATTTTCAATTTCTTATTAGTAATTTGCATGCTCCTATACACCTTACTCTACAGTCCATGTCAAAATTCATGTTTTACCATTTCAACCTAAGTCCAATGACCAATTATTTTCAAATAACTAGGATCAAGAAAGCCCTAATTCCAACTTAATTCAAGATTTTCCTAATTCCTAAAACATTTAATATATTAATTTCAAAGTTATGCATGCTACTCTACATTACAAGTCTAAGTAATCTTACTCTAAAGTCCACTTTTTTTAATCATTTACAAAATGATAACTATACATTCAATTTTCAATGTATTCCATGCATGATAGCTAGATTAGACTTAGCTCTTAGGTTAGTATTTTAGGATATTTAAATCTCTTTAAATATCTAATAAAGGTAATTATCTCTTTTAACACTTCAATTACATTTATATCTCAAAATGACATACCAATAAATTATTATATTCAATTATTACAAGATTAGTGTATATAAGCTATATATGTATTTTATTATTTTAATATCTTAGCGTATATTGATATTCATAAATATAAATAATAACAAGATTAACTTTTAAAACATTAGAAAGAGAAAGGGAGAATTTACAAACACAAGCTATCTTATCAGTCCCAGAGGCCATGACCAAAATGTTTAATGAATCATTTTATGACATGTTTAAGGCATTAAAGTCAATGAAAATGAGGTAGAGTGCATTATAGGACCAAGATACATTATCCAAAGACTTAGTTACCCAATGGTAGGCCTCAAAGGAAAATATTTATCAAATCCTCAACATTCAAGCAAAGAAGCAGATCCCAAACTTTAGAACCATAAGTATGGGACACTTAGGCACAATCTTGGGGATTATTATTGATAAGGTTCAAATCTTGAGTACATGGAATACTAAGGTAAAGAGGCTTATAAAAGATGATAAAGGGCTCATTAGTATAATTGGGCAACTTATTGGGACTATGATTGTCAATCTTGCACAACCTACCACCCTTGGCCTCATTAGTGATGAAGAGTTCAAGCATAGAGCCATTTTGGTGAGTCACAAAATCTAAGAGAAAAGTAAAAGCTAGTCTGTATAGGATAATAACAAGATTTTGGATATGATATTCAATGCAGGTGAGAGGATCATTAAATCTAGAAACATCAAAGAGTCCTTGGCCATAAATGACAAAGAATTCAATAAGCTAATAGACCAAGAGGAGGAGTGCATCATGAAGCCTACTATGGATTATGACCTAGTTGATGAACAATATGAGAGGGCCATGAACATCTTCCAACAACAAATAGGGGCCCCACCATCAAGTTAGAGAAATATTCTATTCTAATAAAAATTAGGTAACATTTTATAATATAATATTCCATTGTAGAGGCATATGCTAGTTTTTTAGCATATTTGCCTTTAAGTTATTATGATTTGGGAAAGCACATGTATTATAGAGCTTTTAAGGACATCTGTCCTTACCTTTGTACGCCTATATTTTGTAACTAATTAGTATACTGCCTATTCTTCTTATAAAATCATGTATCACCATTGTAAAAAGAGAGATATTTCTGAGCAAGCTTTGTATACTTGAAGCAATTAATAGAATCAAGGAATTTTTCAAGGATTGTCCATTTTGATGTGTTAATTGATAATGTAGATTTTTTCTCAATTGTTAGTAGAGGTCTTGAATTTGAATAGTGTCTTTGAATTTTGAATAACATTATTTAATCACAATGTTTTTGATTTGTGTCTATGATAGATTAGTTAAAAGATCTTAGGTTTTGATTCATTTCATTTTGCTCTGTATTTAGATGTGTAATGACTATTTGATTATAGTGGTAAATCCTTAAAGTAGACCTGGTTCTTACTTGTGATTCTTAAACATTTTCCTCTAAAGTTTCCCTGCTATATGGTGAGATTTGAGCTTAGGATATGTTGCATTATATATTTTTTAAATGCCTATTCAGTTGCCATTAATACTTTGTCATAATGTTTAGGACTAAAATTGGAAATCACTTATCTCTTTTCTACCCTAACCTTCTCTAACTCTTTTTTACATCATGATCACTTTAATTTTAGCCACATTATAAATATCCATTTAGATTAGTCTATATCTTAAATTAGTAATGTAATTCAATAAGTATCAATACGGATTCACAAAGAACAGGCCAAGGTGGCTCCCAGTCACCAAAATTATATAAATATTATGGAACAGTTATCTTACTCTACTGCTATTTCACCATAGGCAACCAAATTTCTAAAACTTGTAACTCATGCTCTAAATTTTCTAAATTCTAAAATGAAAAGTTTTATTTAAACACTAAGGGTACCTTTGGTACATTTAAAAGCATCAACAGGATAACTCTTGTTGGTGCTAGAAGGATGGCAAAATTCTTTGAATCTTTGGTGATCTTATTTTGCTTTACCTAAAGATCACTATGTCTTTGTGTTTTGAGTAAATTATTTGCTTAAAATATATAAAGATCATCTATCTTTTTTGTTCTTAACACATCTTTTTGCTTCCTTTGAAGTTCTTTAGGCATCGATGCTTATTTTTGGTAAATATTAGCTTTAAACTTTGAAAATCTATAGTATCTAAGATTATAATGGTTCATTTTGATCAGAGGTAGACATATCTTTCATAGATCTAAGTTCCTTTTGGCTTAGATTTGTAAAGATATGCCATATTTACATATTTGAACACATCTTTGAGCTAATTCAGTCAAATATCAATATCATTTTCAATTCTTCATGCTACCTTTATAAAATAATCTCCTTGTGTAGGTCTAACTCTTGTTCTTTATAGAAGTTAACTTGACACATCATATTTCAAGCAAGATCTTTGAATTTTAAGTTGGAATTGCCTAGGATTAGAACAAGATCACACTTATTAAGTAGAGAGCCTTTTCTCAAGCTCAGGGTACACAAAAAATCTAGACATGATAAAGGTACACATAAGAGATCTAAATCTCTTCCAACTTCATCGATTCAAGGTACCTATGCCTTCAACTATTACCCAAGTATGGCATGGTTAGGGGATTCCTTGATTGATGTGCTAGGGGTGGTTCATGATATTTCAATGAACCCCAAGAAATATTTACCCACATTTAGTCTAATAGGTGTAATGACTATTAAGGAACATATAAAATATTTTAAGGCTACTTTAAGATTACTTAATGTTGTGCATGAAGATGTGTCATGTAGGCTGTTTCCATTTAATTTTAAAGATGCCACTTATGAATGGTTCTTAAGTTTTCCTGAAAAATATATCACAAGTTGGAATGATTTTAACAATGTCTTTATTGATCAATTTGGTAAAATTATTAATCCTTGTGTTATTTACCATCAGTTCACTACTATTAGAGGGGATGCCAGTGAGCCCATCAGGCCATTTGATGCTATATTTCAAAAGATGTATAGCAATATTATGGAGCCCTACAAGCCTAATGATGTCCTAGCCTTAGATATCTATAAAGATTTAGTAGATCATATGACCTTTGTGTTCCTAAAGAGGTATATCTTCATTAGCCCAAGCATATTCTAAATCAAGAATCATTAATGATCAAATGTAGCCCTAAGGGAAAATGGCTTAATCAGCCTCAAATGTGAACCCACACCTACCTATTATGAACTTGTTCCCTAACAATAACCAAAATCTCCCAGCCTTAAACTAATTACCAAATTTGACCCAATTGTCATTAAGTCATGTAGCTCCAAATCAAAATATAGGATTCTTGACTCATTCCACTAATGACTTCAACCCAATTGATCAAAGGGATTTGGTACCATCTACTAATAATAACTAGGTAAATAATTATAAAACTTCCAAAAATGAGAATGAATCCATCTTGAAAAGGGTTAAAAAATTAAGCACTGATTTCCCTTAGTTACATAAATAATTAGGCAATATTGGAGAACATTCTAGTAGGAATTTATCATTTCAAAGGTTTAATAGGCCAAGTAACAGATTTTAGAATGATATTTTTCACAATAATAATGTTAATGAACCATCTTCTAGTAGTAATAATATGGACATTAATCTTACTGATATTGCATTGCCTAACTATTGTAGGGTACATTACATAGCCAAGCATGGGGAAATTAACTATATAGAATTATGTAAAGCCTTTGAGGTCTTCTAATAAGAGTTAGATACATTAAAAGTGGTTCCTAACAAAAATATTAGTGCAAGCACCTCTAGATCTAATCCATCTAAGTAAGTCTTCATGGTAGACACTTTTGATTTCCCCTTTCAAGAGGAAAATAAACTTGATGAGGTTCCTAAGGAGATCTAAGCCTTTCAACAGTTCTTGAATAAGACATATCCCTTGAGGAATAGAGAGAAAAGGAAGCCCTTGACTACCTCAATTCCTCTAAATAACTATATAACTCCTCTTGAAACCTCTTCAAGTAACAATCTAGAGCCACCAAAAAGGAGTACTTCTAAACCCAATATTAAGTTTCCTAGTTCTTCTGGGAAAATTGGTAATAATATAGTTGAGGACATGAAAAAATTAAAGGCTAATATAACATTGCATGAACTCATTCAAATTATAGAGTAAAGGGATATCCTATTGGAATCTTTGTCAAGAAAGCATAGTCCCTTTAAGACTAATCATGCTAATGTAATAGTTCATAAAACCAAAGCTAAGTCTCCTCCTTTTTTGCTCATTGTCAAGATGTTTGGTAAGAAATTGCATAATTACTTATTAAATTAAGGAACATCTACTAATATCATACCTATAGGTATATAAAATTAAATTATTCTAACACTTATAAAGTCTAATAGGGTTGTCACCCAATTAGACAAATCTAGGGTTAAATTTGTATGAGAATTATTAAATATTGATATGTAACTAGATTTTGAGCCTAGGGTACAAAAATTCATTGATATTCAAGTGGTTCAAATACCTGATGTTTATGGAATATTATTGAGTATTTAATGGACTAAGGATTTGAATGGTTACATGTCCACAAATTGCTCACATCTATGGCTACCTTGGAAGGGTGTCCCTAATTGGATCAAAGTTAAGATAGAACCAATAATGAAGCATATGATAATTGAATACAATGTTGTAAATGAGAGGGTCAACATAATAGAATAAAACTTAGGGGTTTTCACCCTAAAGGCTAACAAGGTATGTGATACCAAGAACACTCATGTTGTTCCTGAATTGTGGAAATTGCACTTTGATGGTGTTAGGTGTAATGTTGGATCAGGTGTTGGTATTCTTTTAACTAACCCCACTAAAAAAAGGTACCATGCTTCTTATATAATATAATTCCATTATACTAACAATCTCACTGCATATGAAGCCCTTATTTTTGGCTTACAATTTTCTATAAAAAACAAGTTCAAATAACTACTAGTTTATGGTGATTTAGAACTAGTGGTTAACTAGGTCAGAAACAAGTACTAACATAATCTCTCATATCTTAAAAGGTATAAGTTTAGAGTTTAGGATCTAATTGAATCCTTTAATACCTTTGGCATCACTTCCATCCAAAGGAAAGAGAATCAAACATCCAATCAATTGGCATATGACATAACTAACCTCATGCCCAATCAAGATTCCCCTAATTTTAGCATTAAACTAAACCCTTATCCTTTAGTGCCAGATAATATTAACCACTTCCAAGTCTTCAATGATGATCAATACATATTGGATTTCATGACCAATTTTGGAGCATTTTATGCTCATATCATTGATGAAGCCGATGGAAGTACATCTAGGGAAGATAAATTTAATGGTAAAGTCATTCAGTTGAGTGACAATAAGATCCCAAAGGGAATGATTAATTTAGAGAGACTATTTGATTAGGAAAACATTGTTAAGGCTTCTAAGGTTCCTAAGGTAAATGGGAAGGATTATAATGCTATTGATATAGGCCTTCATGATCATCCCTAATAGGTAAATGTTGGGAAGGCCTACACAAATTTTAAAAACAATAAATCTAAGGAACTTATTTCCCAATACAAAAATGTCGTAGCATGGTCCTATGATGACCTAAAGATCTTTGATCTAAGAGTCATCACACATATTATACCTCTTGAAGAGAGATGCAAACCCTTTAGGTAGAAATAAAGGCCTGTAAACCCATTCTTAGAATCTATGATCTTCACGGAGGTCAAAATATTACTAGATGCTTGGATAGTCTTTCCACCAGACACTCTACTTGGGTGGCTAATTTGGTACCAGTTAGGAAGAAGAATGGTGAGATTAGGCTTTGTATAGACTTTAAAAATTTGAATAAAGAATCAAAGAAGGACAACTACCCAATTCCTTCCCTAGTCCAAGAAATTCAAGTTATTTTAGGGTCAGCTATGCTATCCTTTCTTGATGTCTTTTTAGGTCACAACCAAGTATTGGTTGATAGAGAGGACAAGATGTAAACAACCTTCACAATAAAGTGGGGAACCTTCACTTACAAGAGAATGCCCTTTGGACTAATCATTTTAGGAGCCACCTTCTAAAGAGCTATAGACCATGCCTTCCAAAGCCTAATTGGTAAGTGAATTATCATATATATGGATGATCTAATAGTTTTTTCTAAATATAGGAAAGATCACTTGATGCATTTACAACAAGTTTTTAAAAGATGTAGAAGGTATGACATTTCTTTAAACCATAAAAAGAGTATATTTTGTGTAACTAAAGGGAAAATATTAGGTCATGTTATAACTAAGGATGGGATCTCTATAGATCTTGAAAGAGTGGAGGCTATATCTAGAATAGAACATCTAAATAGTAGAAAAGAGATAAAGTCATTTTTTGCTAAGATAAATTTTATAAGAAAGTATATCTCTAGTTTTGGAGAAATTATCAAACCAATGAATGACATGCTCCAGTCCTTATAAGTCCTAACTTTTCAAGGGAATTCTACCTTTATTCCTTTGCATTTGAACACACTATGGTTGTCGTGTTAACTCAAAAAATTGAAGGGTGTGATTACCTAATTGATTTTATGAGTACCAATTTTTAGAATGCCGAGTTAAATTATTCACTGATTTATAAACATGTGTATGAATTTGTCAAATTAGTTAATAAATTCAAGCATTACATCCTTATAAATAAGGTGCATGCCATCTTACTTGACCTTGCCACCAAACTTATGTTAAGTCATAATGAATTGTGAGAATGTAGAGGTAAATAGATGTCAATCTTGTAGGAATATGACCTAGAGATGAAAACAATAAAATTGGTAAGGTGCCATTGTTTGATTCAAATGATTGTTAATACGAACCCTAATCTAAGTATTATGTAAGTAGATCAACAATACTTTCAAGCTAGTGAGTGGTATGACCCAATCATACATTTTATAATCAATGGTACTTCTCTTGTAGGTCTATCTAGGGAAGAAAAGAGGGATTTAAGGCTAAAGGTAGCCCACTACTTGATCAAGAATGGAATCTTGTATGGAAGGAAATTTGAAGGAATCTACCTGAGATGTGTTTCATAAGAAGAAGCCACCCAAATCATGAGCACTTTTCATGAAAAGATAGGTAGTGGACATCTATCTAGGAAAACCATAGCCCAAAAAATTCTTAGAGATGGTTGTTATTGGCCAACTATTTTTAAAGATGCTCACAAACATGTTACGGAATGCCATTCATGCCAAATTTTTAGCACCAAGGAGCCAAAGGCAGGAATGCCTTTGCATCTAGTCATGATTGACAAACCCTTCACTTAATGGGGCATAATTTTCTAGAATAATCAATGCCAACTCATTTGAATGTCAAAAATATGTCCTTACTACCACATAATATTATACCAAGTGGACTGAAGCTGTATCCACCAAAAAATGTAGGATTGAAGATGTGATCAACTTCTTGAAAACAAAATTTGTACCAGGTTTGGGACCCTAGTATCTCTAGTATATGATAATGGATCTATCTTCATATCCATATAAATGACTAAATTGGCTTATGATAATGGCATCACTCTCAATTTTGTATCCAACCATTATCCCCAAGGGAATGGAGTCTCTGAGTCAACAAATAAGAACCTAATAAAGGCAATCAAGAAATCTATTGAAGACAAACCAGGATTGGCATAAAATCCTTACATTTTCACTTTGGGATGATAGGATAAGGATCAAATAAGACTTAAGAGCCTCACCATTTCTATTTCTATATGGATAAGAACCCATCTTTCCTATCACTCTTAAGTTTCCCACATACAATTTTATATAAGAATACATGGATGACATACAAGAGTTAGCCAATTCTATATTGTTGGATTATAATTCAGATGGAAAATGCAAGGGAGAAAGCCTTTACTAAATTTAGCAAACATCAAACCATAGTCAAAATATGGTTTGATAAAAGGTCCAAAATCAAGGTGGTTAGGCAAGGAGACTTGGTTCTTCTTTGGGATAAGGTATATGAGCCTAAGGGTAAGCACATAAAATTCACACCCTTGTGGATTGGCCCATATCAGATTGTAGAAACATTGGGAAATAACACCTTTAAACTCAAGGACTTATAAGGAAAAAAGTTTAAATTGCCCACCAATGGGTAGTATCTCAAACAATATTTCTTTGCTGCTCCTCTTAGGGTCTTCATGGAGTAATCTATAAGATGATTACATTAGTATAGGTAGTCTAGTTAATTTATTTCCATGGTCTTTCCTTCTTGTCCCTTATTTGTACATAAGCATATACATAGTTTCTTGTTTTCCTTTGTTATTATCTTTCTTTCTATTGCATGTTTTTTCATGTTGCTTGGTTCCTTTATTCTAATAAGTCCCTAGGGAAAATATTGAGCTTAGAAGTTATGAAGTTTGCTTAACATATGCCCCTCTAATTCAGAAATGAAGTTATGAACCCATGTATAAGGCAACCATGGTTCTAAAACATAAAGCCTAATGTTGTAACATAGAAAAACTGAGCAAGACCAATGAAGAGATTAAACATATCATGATATCCTAACCATTACCTTGACCCCAAATTGGTTTTAAGAAGACTTGCACTTATGGATGAAAACTCAAATTAGGTATACCCAAAACTAACACTTAATTAACATCCTTGCCTGGGATAAGAGTTACAACCATAAGTGATTTTATAAATATCATTTGACCAAATCTTGAAACCTATCTATCCTAGTTCCCAACCTTACTAAAAGCATAAAGATCTAAGAAAATACAAAAATACGATACAATGCAAAATCTAAAGCTCTCAAGTAAAGGTGATTCTGGCAATCTCCATCAAGGTTATGGATGCTTGGGTGGAAGTGGAGCAAGGTCATGAGTGGATTCAAAGGCATCTCTATTGGGGATATGGATGCCTAGTTGGAAGTAGAGAAATACCCAAGCCTTACCTAAGTTAAAACATGGTTCATAATGAACATTTTAGTATACTATAAGTCAATGTGTGTGATTGAGGATATGAAACTAGAAGCTATTTCTTAAATCCCATGGTAAATAGTAAGTGGAATCAAAACACACACATATTTTGGGTATGACCTAATATTTGACCTTAAGTCTACAAGTGCAAGGCTTTTTTTAACCATAATTTTATCTAGATGGTGGTTTTGATCAAGTGAAGTGGATGACATAATCATTTGTCTCAACCAAGAGTCTTTAGGTACTAACATATTACTATGTTTCCCCCATGAGTCACCATTTATTGGGACTAACATACCCCCATTATTTTAAGATTAGGACCCTTGAGAAACCTTTATTATAAAACATGGTAATTTCAATAAGACAAAGTCTTCCATAGAGTTTGAAGGTCATCTAGGTTATTTAAGGATAGACTGGTGTGGTTTTGTTTTGTCTTAATCTAGACTAACATTGCTAATAAAGTTCATTTGACTATTAGTTATAGGTTCCATGGCATGTATCCCTAAGAATTTTATATTCTAATACCATGTCAAACCCTCAGTTCAAATTTAAATAAAGGAGAGAGGACCAAATTGGTAGGAACCATTTTAAAATTCATTTATAAACTTATATATATAATGCATATCCTAGGTTTAGTTATGTTTTTTAACACAACTTGACCCCCTTCATTATTTCCCCCTTTTCTAAGTTCCTTATGTCCTAACTAATGTTTTCGTATAGGGTCCTTTTCAATGTTTCCTAACTTAGCCTAAGGTTCTAGTACTAAAGCCTTGACGTATTTATTAATATAATCACAACCTTAGTCTTGGTGCCTTAAGCCTATGTCTTTTATTTCCCTATGGTCCTAACTTAAATTATTTGCATATTTTAGGATCCTAAAGTTGTCACTTTATCATGACATTTGATCCAATGGAGTGAAGCAAGCCTAAAACTTTAGCTTAAATAACATGCATCTTAGATAATCTGATGATTTGTGCTTATTCACAAGGACCCAATTAGATGGAGTGAAGCATAATTAAAAATTAAAAAGGATATAGAGATCCTAAAATATGGACACACATCACCATTACATTTGAGGAATAAAAGGAAAGGGGACCCACTTGACATGATAACCAATTGAAAGCAAGTCTTTGGATCAAGATCCCATGACTGTCAATTTATCATGGCATTTGATCCAATGGAGTGAATTAAGACTGAGACCCTGGGAAGCCCCACATAAATTCCAAGTGGCATCCTCACATTTGACCTTAAATATTTTATTGAACTTAAAATTGATGTTAGTAAGACCATCATTTAAAGTTATTAAAAGACTAACTTGATGCCCATGTGATCATCAACTTTAAGTCCATTAAAATGAAATTTTCACTGGTTTAAACTTGACATCCACGTAATCATCAAATGATACCCCTGATGGTGTATTTGATGCCTGTGAGACCATCAATTTTAAACCAATTAAAATTTCATACTTAGTGTTTAAATAATATCTCAAAACCCTATTTTTTACTCTAAAGTGGCTCACTAAACTAATGAAAATGCTCAAAATATGCCCAAAATGGAAGGCCTTGATTTGTAGAACACAAATATATGCAAGAAATATACCTAGCCTAAGTCTATACTTTAAGGATCCACATTAAATTTTGCATAATGTACTTTAAATCATAGACTTACCCTATGTAAAATTTAGATTATCATTTCATGTTGAACCTATTTTTGAGCATGGTTTGTAAAACATGTCATAAATATTTTAGCCTAATGTTTACATTGTGTTTGATAAACATAATGAATACATTAACCTAGAGTGCTTATACCTTGACCCATTTTGAAATCATAACTTAGGTTCAACTTACTTAACTTAAGGTTTGTCCCATGCTTAATAAACATGAAACAAACCTTAGCCTAAGGGACATAAGCCTAAGTCATGACTTTTAAAAGTGTACTAACTTAACATTCAAGCATTTTTATAGATCAAAGATCTGCACTTTATTATTGGGTTTTATCCAATGATGTGAAGGTCCTTAGATACATTTCAACAAAATTCTGAGAATCCATAAACCCATGTGTGGCAAATGATTATTTGATAAAAGACTGACATAATATTTAGAACATGGGGAAGATGTGTGAGCATGCCAAGTGTCATGATCGTAAGGCTTAAGACCCAAGAACCAATTAAAATATAAGGGCCCATATTATGATCAATGACTCATGCTAATCCAAGATTTTGATCTTATGACATGAAATATATAAAGTATTTTAAATACTAATGGCTAGTGTTCAAATGGAATTTATGAAAAATTCCATGAAATATCCAAACTAGTGCCACATAAGCTCCATGCAAGTAGAAAAGGACAAAACCAAAGATCTTGTAGGATAAAAAAAACAAAGGTATAAAGGTAGGGATCCAAATTAAATATAGAACATGTATAAGCCAAAGCCTGGATATCTTCCACCATTAAAGCTCTAGAACCCTAAACCTTCCATAAAAGGTAACCCAATTAGGCTCAATTTGCTATCAACTTAACCAAAGTAAGATTAATTGTGTTCCTAAGTGTAAAATAGCTTCCATGGAAATCATCTACAATTCAATATGAGCAATTGGTAGAGATAAGGATCATGACAACTGATAGAAAACAATTAAGGGAACAGTTCAAGCTCTATTTGATGATAGATAGTGAGGGCTGGGTATTCAAGGATACATAACTAAACCTCATCATATTAAACATCCATGACATCAATAATTATTCTGAGCACTTCTTCATGTTATAATAATTAAATCCCATCTCAAAGGAAGACCAGAGAAATGCCACCACTAATAGATGACACTGTGACCTAGTTTCAATATAGATGGTTGGCCTCCATCATGCCATGGAAAAACCAGAGGTATCACACTACATTGATGTCCTTGCCCCCATTTTTGTTGATTTCAAGATTGATGGTGAATGGATTATTAGGGAAGGTAACTCAAAAGAGGTAGCATACATTTCCCCTGTTACTTTTGAAAAATACTATAAGGTTTTTCTTCCCCATGTGGACCTTCCTAAGATGAGGGAATGGACCAATAACCATGACTTGGACTTCATCCTCAAACCTTGTCTAAACCAAGGACCTCACATCTTTAGAACCCTTGATTCCAAAATCCCTATCATCTAGTTCAAAGAAGGTAGTAGGGTGATGATGACCTTGTTTAATAGAGATTTTGGTGCCCCTTCAACCACTTACATAAATAAGGTTTAGGTCTCATACGTACACTTCTTGGTGGAAGAAAAACTTACCCTACCAATAGGAGATTTGATCAGCATCTTCCTTACCAATTAATTCATCACCATAAAGAGAAAGACCTCCAAACAATTCTACATGATGTCTTACCTACATGATGCCCTTCTTGCTTTAGTCACCTTCTCTGGAATTAGGAATTGGTCCCTAAAAGGTATGATAACCATCTCACACTACTATTCCAAATTACATATCTTTAAATACATGAATCACATGTAGTTTATCTATTACTACATTTTCCCAAGAATAGTTGAAGCCATCACAGGTGTTCCTATGCCTAAGCTTCACCTCCTCATCAAAAAGTGTGTGGAGATGATTGGGAATGTATGGTATTTCCCATATTACACCATCATTAGGATAAAGGGAATTATGTCCTAGCCTTACAAACTACCAATGCATGTCTCAAATAAACTTACTGAGTAGGAGATTGCCTCCTAGCTCATCCTTGGCCTTGAAAAGGCTTGTAAGGAAAATATGAAGGGTCTACTTCACCCCTTCCCATTATATATTGGGAAAATCATAATTAAAGACTGGAAGAAGGTGGAAGTTATGGTCACACATAGGAAATCATTTAGATTTCAGCTAGATGAACTCAAAATGTGAGATCCAAGGAACAAAGTGGGAGAACATCTAAAGGGAAAAAATCTCAAGCTTGAGTATGCACACCAAATGGGTGTCCATGACACCATATAAATTAGAGCCAAGAATTATGAGGAAGTGTTGGCTAGGATCCAAGGCCACAACATCAAGCTAGAGTATAGATTGACCAAGGATAACAAGCCATCAGGGGAAACTTGGTAGTTATATCGTTTGCAATACCAAATTTTACCTAGGTCATCTAGGATAACTCATGAAAAACCTCAAGTAAAGCAACTACAACAGTCCCAACAACAAGTTGAGAAAATTCAAGATGATCAAGGCAAGGAATGGAGAAGGCTGGAGAGATATGATTAAAATAAATACCTAGAGAAGAAACCTTACCTTCAACCATGCAATAAAGGCCACCTTACTTAGTTCAGTACATTAACATAATAGCCTTGGAGCTGAAAGAGTCACTTGAGGGTGCCCTCAAGGTATGGCTCAAGTGGAGAGGACCCCTTAGGGGAAATGATAGGAAAATAGTTTATTCCCATGGCATGTCAAGAGAAGAGGAAGGCAGAATTAGCCTTGGTCCCAGTAGAACCAAGGAATAAACCTAAATTAACCTTCACTCATCCCACTAGTAAAGTCAATCTCTTCAATGATGAATTTCCAATTCATGGACCATTCATTCTTGACTGGTTAATCTATAGAAAATTATAAAAGATTCCATCTCTCTCCCACTCATGGGCCATGACAAGGGTTGGTGTGGATGTGCATGATGGCATTTAGCCTTGGATAAAGGCTATGATGAGGGAGCAAGAAGAGAGAAGGGTTTTGGTTCCTCAAGGACTAGAAGGCCAAAATATGGATGTTCAGGGAGCCTCTAGTAGCTCAAGTATGGAGGTACTTGAGCTTCTAAAATTCAAGGAGCTAATTACAAAAGTGCACTTAAATCTTGAGATAATAGGATTAGAGAGAATAACAACTAGGATAGCCATGGTTAGGATAGAAGAATTCACCTTTTAGAAGGTGAAGCCATCTATAGTATTAACTCTTATGGGAGGTCAGCAACTTGGTGAAGCTATCATTCATGTGGAAGATGTTGAAAACCTGATAGAAGCATAATCACAACAAGCCAAAGCTAGAGTCCATGGTCTAAAATAAAAGATCCAAAATTTAGAAAGTGAAAGGGATAATTTACAAATATAGGCTATATTATCAGTCCCAAAGGCCATGACCAACATGTTGGATGAATCATTTTATGACATATTTGAGGCATTAAAGTCAATAAAGATGAGGTAGAGTGCATTAGAGGACCAATATACATTAGCCAAAGACTTGGTCACCCAATGGTAGGCCTTAAAGGACAAGATTTATTAGCTCCTCAACATTCAAGAAAAGAAATAGATCCCAAACTTTAGAACCATAAGTATGAGACACGTAGGCATAATCTTTGGGGATTATTATTGATAAAGTTCAAACCTTGAGTAACTAGCATACCAAGGTAGAGAGGCCTCTAAAAGATAACAAATATATCATTAGCATAATTGAGCAACTTCTTGGGACTATGACTATCAATCATGCATAACCTACTACCCTTGGCCTCATTAGTGATGAAGATTTAAAGCATAGGAACACTTTGGTGACTCAAGAAATCTTAGGGAAAATTAAATACCACTCTAGATAGGATAAAAACAATACCTTGGATATGATATTCAATGCAAGTGAGAGGATCAATGAAGCTAGAAGCATCAAGGAGGCCTTGGCCAGAAATGATAAAGAATTTGATGAGCTAGTAGACTAAGAGGAGGAGTGCATCATAAAGCCTATTTCGGATCTCAAGTTTGTTGATGAACAACATGAGAGGGCCATGAGCATCCTCCAATAACAAATAGGGGCCCCACCAACAAGTTAGAGGAATATTATATTCTAATAGAAATTAGGTAACATTTTGTAATGTAATATTCCATTATAAAGGCATATGCTAGTTTGTTAGCATATTTGCCTCTAGGTTAGTATGGTTTGGGAAAGCATATGTATTATAGAACTTGTAAGGATAACTATCCTTACCTTGGAATACCTATATTTTGTAACTAACTGGTATACTACCTATTCTTCGTATAAATGCATGTATCACCATTGTTAAAAGGGAGAGATTTTTTAACAAACTTTTTATACTTGAAGCAATTAATAGAATAAAGGAATTTCGCAAGGGTTGTCCATTTTGATGTGTTAATTTCTTATGTATCTTTTCTCTCAATTGTTAGTAGAGGTCTTAAATTTGAACAGTGTCTTAGAATTTTGAATAGAATTCTTTAATCATAGGGTTTGTAATTTGTTCTTATGCTACATTAGTTGCAAGATCTTAGGTTTTGATTCATTTCATTTCATTTTGATTTGTATTCAGATGTGCAATGGCTATTTGATTACAGTGGTAAATCCCTAAAGTAGACCTAGTTCTTACTTGTGATTCTTAAATGTTTTCCTCTAAAGTTTGCCTGATATATAATGACATTTGAGCTTAGGCTATGTTGCATTAT
The DNA here is from genome assembly GCA_037957365.1 of Torreya grandis. NCBI lineage: Eukaryota > Viridiplantae > Streptophyta > Pinopsida > Cupressales > Taxaceae > Torreya > Torreya grandis. Next base: position 765,890 of record JARHVA010000049.1, read on the forward strand.
ATGTTTTTTAAATGCATATTCAATTACCATTAATACTTTGTCATAATGTTTAGGACTAAAATTGGCAATTGCTTATTTCTTTCCTACCCTACCCTTCTCTTTACTCTTTTTAACACCATGATCACTTTGATTTTAGCCACATTATAAATATCCATTTAGATTAGTTTTTATCTTAAAGTAAGAACTTAATTCACTAAGTATCAACAAAGATTCACAAATAATAGGGTGGCTCCCAACCACCAAAATTATATAAATATTATGGAATAGTTATCTTACTTTGCTGCTATTTCACCACAGGCAACCAAATTGTCAAAACATGCAATTCATGCTCTAAATTTTCTAAATTCTAAAATGAGAAGTGTTATTTAAACACTAAGGTCACCTTTGGTACATTTAGAAACATCAAGACATTAGAACCTCATAATTCCCATAGTGAGTTATAAATACCTTATTTAAGATATCCTCATCTTTTATCCTTAACTGATGATATCCATCTCTAAGATCAATCTTAGAAAAGATCATTGCTCCTTACATCTGATTGAAAATATCATATGTTCATGGTAATGGATATCTATTTTTGATGGTCTCTTTATTTAGCATTCTATAATCAATGCAAAGTTCAAGAGTGTCATCCTTATTCTTAATGAAGATAATTAGTGCACCCCATGGTGACACACTTAGTTTGATTAATACTTTGGACAATAATTCCTAAATGTGTGACTTCAATTCAACTAATTCAATGGTTGTAATTCTATACAAATCCTTAGATTTAGGTTTTGATCTTGGTTTAATATCAATAGAGAAGTTAAAATCCTATTTAGGAGGCAATCCTAGAAATGCCTATGGAAACACATCATGAAAATTCCTAAGGATAATATTCAATTGATGGTTCCTTAGTTTTCTCCACTTCATTTATATTAATGATAAATCCTTGGCATAACTTACTTTGGGCCTTCCTGAGTTACATTACATAAATATGCCTAAGCCTTAAGTCCCTTTTCTTACCCTAAATTAATATCTAATTTCTTGAATCATTAAGACACTCAACCCTTTCTAGATAGTAGTCAACCTTGGCCTTATGCTTCAAAATCTAGTTGAATCCTAGGATCACATCATATTACCCTAGTGGTGCTACATAAAGATACACAACCATTGTGAATTATGGCAATCTAATTTTTGATTCAACTAAATAGTTGTCAACCTAGACTTTAGAATCATTCCCATATTGTACTAACCATATATTTTTCCATTACACCAAATTTTATAGATATTTTATTTATAATTTTATGAGGTATAAAACATTTAGTATCCCATGTATCTATCAAAATGGAAACTAGGTGTTCAAACAAAATACCTGATAGTTCTATAGGTGAGGCTTGGAATTCATCTTGCTGATTATCAATTGTCACATGAATACGTTGCTAAAAATTTCTTTGATGAGGGGAATATCCTTTGTTACTCAACTTATATTAATTAAATTCATGCAAAAAAATATTACCTCCATAGATGAAGTAACCTCCTTGATTCCTTCCTACCAGATTGTTGGTTTCTCTTAAAACCACCTTTGGAACTATTACTTAGTTTATTTTTACCTAAACCACTATTGGATCT
>JARHVA010000049.1:772500-842500 GCA_037957365.1 Torreya grandis
TATTTACATTCCCATAAACATAAACAAACATAAGTAAAGTAACCTTATATAATCATACTGCAACTTAAGCACTAAGTCTACGTATAATATAAAAAATCCAATCACATATAATATTTATTACATATCTATGTACTAATATTTAAACCATAAAAACTCTAATTTATAACTACAATTAACTTTCAAAATGTATTAATTCAAATACACAATGCATATAACATATTAAAATATAATATGGTGTGTGTATGCAATCATAAATGCATCAGATACACAAATCAATCCTAGCTCAGAGAAGATAGATCCTACTTACACTTCTAATTAGGGATACATTAGATAATTAGGAATGTGACCAATATGAATCCACTATAATTAATGAGGTGATCTATTATCACAGTAATATCATTAGGGAGGGTTCCAAATCCTTCAGTCAAGCAAAAATATGCAATAACTCTAAGTCATATGTTTTCATATTCATTAAATTAATAAAAAGTAAAGAAAAATTCTAATCTAGTACTCACCAAAGCTTGTGGCACAAAGTGGGGGTAATAAATATTAAAATTAAAAATACATAGAAGGCATATACTCACATTAATGTATACATAATCCTAATGCATGGAAGATAAGTGCAAATGCATATCTATCTAATCTTACAAAGGAGGAACAAAGTTAGGAATACTTACATTTAAAGATGAACCCACTAAGCCTCAGTCTCTCCCTTGGCCAAAGTGATTCTCAAGAGGTTTTTGTGGTATGTAAGTATGATAAGGATAAATCATCTCTAGGATACATAACCTATCAATGCATTCAAAAGACTTCTCTATATGACAAAATCCATATCTCCAAATAAAGTATGAAACCCTAAGCTTGCTCCTTAAGTAGAATAATAAATAAGTAGATTCACAGTATATCTTAATTCTTATTATCTTCTCTAAATAATGGTGAAATTATTATGTTTATATAGGTGTATCTAACCCTTAACCCTTCTAAAAAATTTGGTTGACAGGGTCAACCTAGTCAACCTAGTATCGTTATTGGAAAAAATTCACTAGGTCACAAACTAGGTCATCCAAGAGCTGACCTAAACCCTAAATAAGTTTTTTCAAATGAGAATACAAGGTCAACATAACTGAAAAAGTCATTTAAACTATAAAAAGAGGTTTTAGGTTAGAAAAAGGGATACTAAAGGTGGAAAAAGACTAGAGGAGTTTTTAAAAGAGAAGGCTAAGCTTAGGGAATGATTTTTTGGAGACAAGTGTGTAGATAACAAGTGGCAAAAGGGATACAAATATTGAAAATCACTAATGGTCTACCCACCTCTTTCCTGGTACACCCCTTAGGGCATGCACTCAGAGAGATTAAGACTCAATATGTTCTTGTAAGACAAAGAGCATCAGTAATTTATAAAAGTTTGAAAATATTATGTGTATACATATGCCTCACTCTAAGCTCATCATGTATCATGTAAGTACAATAGAGGATGGTGCTTTGGGAATAGAACATGACAACACATAATTTTGATGCTAAATAAAGTTTTAATAAGGAGAAAATAAGATAAATGAAAGGATAGAATTGAAAAACACATACCTTTACTTACCTTAGTGTTGTAGATAAAGAAGGAAATGTGAGAGATATGAAGGCATTGTGAAGGCATCCAATGCAAGGAACATTAGGAAAACCTATAGAGATTAGTTCAAAAAGAGTGAAACATTAAAAATTTTACAACCAATGCATGTAATAGCGAGAAAAATTCTCTACAATGTTAGGATTCCAAAACTTTTTATGATTTGGAAAATGATTGAGTAGAAACAAAGATATGATCAAAATAAGGAATCTGATGATAAATATTTGAAAGGAAAATAATTGTGAATAGTAACTATAAATAGGGTGAAAAAGAATTCATTTGCTATTATTTGATGATTCTAAGAAAAAGAGAGCTCTGAGAAACCTAGTGAGAGCCTAGAGAGCTAGGATGGTGAGGAGATGACAACTGAGACAAGGAGGATGCATAACAGCCACAACAAGTGCATCATAGGTAAGCAACTGAAAATTTCATTTTTTTGAGTATTTTATTTGAAATTAATTATTTTTATAAGAAATTGTTAATTAGGTCAAATATGGATATCAAAATGAATCCTAAGAATTTTTTATGGATACTAGGGGTCAAATTGGGAACTGGGTTGAAAGGGATGAAAATAATAAATGCCTAAGGCATTTATTAAAATGGGTCAAAAAGTTATCATATTGAAAGAACAAGGTCGATCTAGTCGACCTAGTTGGTAGAAAACAAATTTTTTGAAAGGGCTGACTTAGTAGGTCATCACCAACTTAGTTTATTGGGGAAAGGGTTGACATAGTACCACATGGTCAGCTTAGTTTGTTAAGTCCAAAAAGCTGACTTAGTACTATAGGGGAAAGAAGGCTGACTTAGTTGTTTTAAGTCCAAAGGGCTGACTTAGTATTATAGGGTCGACTTAGTCATGTGCTAGATGGCTAATATAGTACTAAAATTAAGGAAAATGTTTGGTATAGTACTTTTAAGGCACATGGTGGTCATTTTAGTACTAAAATAGATGATTAAGTGGAAAATAGGTCAATTTAGGTGAGAAATGAATAAATTAAGCCAAATTAGTTGATTTTTATGAAATTTTAAAATAATGTATTTTGATTATGAGGGACATAGAGGTTTAATACATCTTTTATTATTTGATTTTTGCATAGATGACAAATATTTTGGTGATTTGTGGATGTGTCATGGCTACCAAATCTATTAGATCACTTGACAGATGCAAATAGAGCTATATTGGTTGTGCTAGGGTTTGGAGGAATCATGGAGATGTAATGGGTCCCATTGAGTGTTGATCTAGTAGTCATGTTCTTAGGAGCTTGGGAAAGTTTGACCAATACATTTATATGGATGATGGATGGGGATACCATAGAGCTTATTATCACATTAGAGGATGTCTATGCATTGCTTAGATTATCTATAGGGGGGACACTAGTGATCATAAGGATACCAGATGACTAGAAGGAGAGGTGAGCATTAGCTCAATGGGTGATGTGGTCATATAGGGTTTACTTGGGATTGAGGATGAGTCTATTTTATGTCTATATTGCATAAATTATGGATATATAAAAGGCTATGATAGGGATTGTGATAACATGTTTACTGTGTCACAAGTTAGATGGTAACGTACCACTATATGCAATAGCCTTATGTCAGTCTATATTAGATCAAGGGGCACTCTATAACTTGGATTATATCATTTGGGTTTAGCTCATACATGATATGTCTGGGATGTTGTCTAGAGGAAAGACCATAAGTCCAGTGGTATTTTTGAGTGCCTAGATATATGAGAAGTTCTTGATGTATCATCCAGCTAGGTTGCCCCATATGGTTTATGATCAGTTACCTTAGGTTTTAAGATAGACATAAGATTAGGTGGTGTAAGTCATGTCCCATATTAAAGTGCTACATATGGTCATGAAAGGAGGGATTATATGGTAACCTTATGCACACATTATGATGGTTTGGCCAAGTTGGATGATTATGGTACCAGGGTTAGCATGAGTGTGGATCATGAACAACTACACCTAGTGGGTAGAGGTGTATATAGTGGTATGCTTGCTATAATATTTTAGATTTAATAACCTAATATCTCCTTAGTGGTGTTTATATTTTGGACTTGACATGCAAGAGAGTTGAGGGAGAGGAGGAGGAGAAGTGCTAGTTGAGAGACTAGAGATTAGCTTGTGGCATGTGAGACCATGGACTGGTTGAGCACAATATCTAACAGCTATAGAGGGCATAGATGTGGATGTAAGAGTGATATAGGTACCAAATTTAGTATCACAATAGGAGCATCAACCACCTAGGTCACACTACCAATGGATATTCTAGTGGTGAGAGAGAGCATAGAGGTTGGTCATTCAGGATGGCCTGTCAATTAGCTTAGGGCAAATTTGGTCTATACAGTCACCACTGAGGTGAGGCTCAAGACATGCATGGGTGGTGACCCTAAGGTTTTATTTGATTGGGATTTATCTCATAGATGAGGTTCTTAGGGGATGAGATGATAGAGAGTCCATGATTGGTGGATGATCATATGGGGAGATGATGATTGGTAACATCGAGATAAGTAATAAATATTGTAATTTTGAGTCTTTGATATAGAATACTCGTTACATGTGATGGATTGTAGATAGATAAATTTTGAGATGTATGTATGATATAATATATATCTATTTTAAATTTTGTAGATCTTATGGATGAGGATGAGGTTATATGGGGATCCCTAGTGATGGGAGCACACCATGCTACCACATTGGATGATCTCATGGTACCATCTGTCCTAGATCAAGTGATATGGTTTAAACAAGTAGGGGAGGCAAAAAATTAGCTATAGGCATGTGGAGATGGGATAAAACCACTAACAAGGGTAGAATCAGGAGAGGCATAGGCATGGTAGGCCTTGGCTCAGTAGAGAACTACACATTTGGCTACCACTATCTAGTTGGGACAAGTTTAGGTCCAAGTGGCCATCCTATAGTGATAGGTACCAAGATTAAGATCTCAGACATCCTTATTATAAATAATATTTAGATGGGATAGTCTAAGGCATCTATGGGCAACATGGCTAGGCCATGAGATAGACATGATAAATCCTAGCCTTAGATCTAGAGCGATGTATTTTTTTATTTTGTAAAAACACATGTATATATAGAGATATATTGTTTTGATAGTTGGATGTGGATCTTATGTTTTATATTTTAGTTATGGTTATGGATGCATGAATATATTTATTTTTATCACATATATTTTTATTTTGTTGTATATGTTATAGGAAATATAGTGTTGTGTTTTCTTTTCTATCATTTATGTAGTACACATGCATGGTTAAAAAGAAACATGTGAAAATGACTTGACAAAGTATAATTAATAAAAAACAAATACACTGCACAATATTTCACATTGGTAAATGTGTAGTGACAAAATATGACTAAGTATAATAAACCAAAGATTGGTAAACAAGAGGGCAAAAAATTATTTTTAAACCATGAAAGAGAGTGGCACTAAATTAAAACAAGTAAAATCACACTAAATCATGTTGGGAAGTATGAAAATAATGTAATAAAATGGCAAGCCTATGAAATAAAAATGGTATAAAAAAAAATCAATTAATTCAATGAATCATACTAAATCACATTGGGAAGTATAAAAAGAGAAATAAAATTGGTAAAATGGTCTTAAATTAATCACACTAACTCAAGTTAGAAATTATAAAAAATTCAATAAAAGTAGTTGGATTCTTACACGAAATTAGAAAATAAGAAGATAAAAGTGAAATATTAATGAAGTAAGCATAAAACATACTAAATAAATATGGGAAGCATTGCAAACTCATAATCAATCATATCTTATATCATATTTGACACATGTAATTTTGTTGTGACTTAGATTATTGGAAAATTTTGTGAGGAAGGTCAGGTCCTATCCATGGTCTTACACTTTAACTCATAAAAGGAACACCAATGGTGTGGAAATAATGTGAAAATATGGTAAAAAGGAGATGTTTGGAATGGTAATGTGAAAATTTTGGTAATTTGTGAATAAGACTAGGTCATATCCATGGTCTTACAATGCAACTCACAAATCAAATCCCTAAGGGGAGTGATCAATGAACAAAACAAAATTTCTCAAGGGGAAATATTAGGATTGTAGGGAATTAAAAATATAATGCAATAATCATAACATAGATGTACTATGATAAGAATTTAGGATACATGAGTCACACTAAAGACATGAGAAGACACTAAGTGACTAGTGACCATCAATATACAAAGGATACTTGTTAGCTATAAACACAAAGTTTTATAGGAAAATAAGTGTGTTATGAAGATCAAATTATGTTGGAATTTTTTAACAAGAAAAGTGAAATGTACCTACCTTCCCAAAACATGTTCCCCATTCTTCAAGAACCCTTATAGAGTCATCGGTCTACTGTGAAGATTGGGTACTTGCATGAGAAATTAGGTAGCACTAAAATATTTTTTTATTCTCCTTTTCTAATCTACTAGCCTACCTCACCCCAATGGAACTCAACTATATCATGAGGCGAACTGTGGAGTTTGAGATTCAATTAGGAAAAATGAGATGTGCTTAGAATCACATTTTTTAGTGTGATTTGACTTTTGAAAATTTTGAATGTTGCCTTTTAGATCATTTCCTTGTATATGATTTATCTTTTGAAAATTTTATGGATTTTATGATTCCTCCTCTATATGGACTTGGAATGATCAATCATGAGAGATAGAGTGATATACATGAATGAGATTTAGGCTTTGGATAAAAAGAGCTAAGTGTACAAAGATATGACTGACTAGAACACTTAGGCTTAACTATGAACAAACATGTGATCTCAATTCTCAACCATGTATATGCTTAGTATGAGAAAAGGGAATAAAAGGGAATAAGGGGAGATCCAAAGTGGATCGATAAATGTAGATTTTAATGAGATGATTTATTTATTTATTTATCACATGGTAAATGAGGAAGGAATAAAGGGATCACAGTTTGTATAACTAAGTCACAATAATAATTTTTTGTGTTTATAGAGATAAAATAGAAACCAATCATGAGAAATAACAAGATAACCATAGAAATGAACTCCAAAAGAAAAAGTATTTAATTTATGAAAAATAATCTATAAGATAACATAATAATAATAATAATGACATCATAATCAACATGTAATTCAAAACAAAAGTCACCATGTGATATAGATAATAATTTAACATAATGTCAAATTATATAAAAATAAATAAATGTAAATTTGGAGCACGTGTCCAATCCAAATGAAAATTGATGTAGGGGCATCAAGCTAGTGGTTGAAATTTATTGTCATTTGGGTTTGATGGAGCCCTAGTGGTCCTGTAGGGACACACTAAATTAAATTTAGTCCTTTAGATAGTATTGTTGAGAGTGTTCTTTGGTTTGGAAACTTTTACCGCCAAAAACATAATTTAAAAATTTGAATTGTAATTAGTATGTCTAAAATTATTTTGATTAGTTGTGAAGGAGGGTCATGTTATAAAGTTTGTGTATGGGTGCTAAATGAGTATAGGTTGGTTTAGTAGGATGAGTTATGGTAATGAGATGACATAAAACAAGAATTTGAATGTATGGATGTACAAGGTAGTTACACAAAAGTTGGTTTGTCCAATGAAAAAAGTTACTGGTATATATAATGCATTTTTGGTGTGGTGTACAAATTGGATCCCATAGGAATTAAGAAGTTAATATTGGAAATGTGATAAAATGAAGAGAGATGTAGAGGTATGGAAAGGATTGATTCCAAGAGAACAAACTTATGTATTATATTCAAAGACAGAGTTTGCAAATGTACACAGGTTGAACTGAGAAAGTTTGTTAATGAACTAAGGAGATGTCTTTCTTTTTCTATATTGATAATGTTCTATGAAATCATATTTTTTATATTGATACCTTAATATGTTTTATAAATCTGGTAAAGAAAACTAAAAGTTATTTATGGCTAACTGTGTTTACATTCTGTGAATTGGCATAATTCTATAAGAGTAATATTTAAGAACTAGTTAAGAAATTGCATAAGTAACGAGAATAGAATCCTAAAGTAGAACCATTGAATAGTGATGATAATGACATAGATATTTAGTGTTTTTTACCAATAAAAACTAACAATGCAAATTAATGAATATGGAGTATCCTATTCTAAATAGGTAGGTAATTAATCTTGTTGAAATTTTTATATGATAAAAGATATAAGGGGTGGTTGTGGATTTTAGATATTGAATAAAATCACATTAAAAATAAAAACCTTGAAAGAAGCTTTGGATAAGTAATGACCTATCTCATAGTGAGTATTCATGGTGATTACAAATTGAGATTCATTTTGGGAGTTTGACCACTAAAACTGTATAACAGAGTGAGGCATGTATGAAGGAGATTTAAAAGGGTTAGAGTTTACCTGTATATTATTTCAAGACATAACAACATCCACCTTATGAATTTCATAAGATCCAAGCTTCAAATAAAAGTTGATTGTGTGAGTATTTTGTATGGAAGGATAGAGTTAGGAATCTTGATTTGCATAACTTAGTAATTATTAGAATAGAACCCCTTTGGCATGAAACTAGAGTAAGATTGATAGTTGGATAAAAAATAACTATTAAATAATGTTATGAGGATTTGAGGTAAGTATGTATTATAAACCTTGTATGTATTGTCCCTGACAAATTCTAGCAAAAGAATGTTGCAGAATCCATACATAAAACATGTTTTAAAGGGAACCAAGTATAATAGAAGCCTTGAAAGGTTATAGATAGGTCTTGCAGACCTCAATAAATCATTTTGGACATTTAATAGTGAGTTTGGAACACAATAAGTAATTTTTTAGTCTCTCAAGTTAACATAAAATATTGGAAATCATAGTCTAGGGCAACGAGGTAAATGGAGGAATATATATTGAATGAACCAACCAAAATGCATAAAAATTGGTAATTAAGTAGAATTATATATTTATTAAATGATTTCAATGGTTTTATGTTGATACATATCCTATCCATATGTTTATAGATGAATTTTTATATAAGGAGAGCTAAGATAAGTTGTGGGTTCTATTGAGATTTGAAAAACAAACAATGATATGAGGATTAGTAAGTATGAGGATAAGAAGGGGAGTAAGAATTTCAATGGGATGGTAGTGTGGATGTGTGATAAATATTTAAAGAGGAAAAAAAATATGATAGAGAGAAACAAAGGAATCTAGTCATAGCTCATGAATGAGAAGAACACATAAATCCTAGTTTGAGAAATTGATAAAAGACAAGAAGACGAGGAGATTGAATCCAAATTTGTGTATACAGGTAACAAAGTTTGAGTTAATAATTAGAATTTAAATGATGATATACATAAAAAATTTAAGAAAACCATGAATGTGTTCATAAGTACTGATATATTTGTCCACACACATTATCCATAACATTTGATAAATATCTATGAAGTAAAACTCGGACTACAGCTAAAGTGTCATCGATCTTCAAGGAAAGTTGAGAAAATACTTCACATTGAATCCATTTAATAGAAAATTTAGGAATGTTTGAAGGATAATTTTGATGAGGGATATTATGTAGGGGTTAATCAAGAGAATGCATGGTATTGGATTCTATAGAAGATGAAGGGGTCATCAGTGGGGAAGCTACCACCAGTGAAAGAGGATCCATGGGTGAAGGAATCATGAGTGGAGAAGGGACCAAAAGAGGTAGATCCATTGGGGAGGAAGGGGGATACTTATTTAAATATAAACCTATGAGAGGAAGGGTATAAGGTACATGAATGGTTAGGAGGTGATACTTAAGATGCTACTGAAGGATGTGGTAATGATCAGTGTGATGTGTACCACATTGGTGTCAGAGATAATATACATATTCATATTTAGGAAGATACTCAGGCAATAATTTTGGGGGAGGTATAGCCTTATCTAAGGGTTGAAGAGTAGTGTGATGCAAGGTATCAATATATTGTTTCTACTATTGACAATGAATGGATGAATGGTTATCTATCTATGGTAGCAATAAATATGCTTGTGAGTAGACTTGGTGGGTGTACTCATAGGAGGAGTAGAAATAGAAGTTTAGTAAGGTTGGTATAGTGAACATTATCTAGTCAAATGATCAAAAAATTTACGAGTTTCATATTAAGGTTTATCAACCCATTTAGTGGGTGAAGGATTTGGTTGCAGTTTTTGGGAGTAAACCATCACTAATAGAAGGTGGGGCTAGTGGAGAGATAGGAAAAGGCTTGATTATGGGAGAAATAAATAGGAAGTGACTCAATTGTTGAATTGTTGTCAATGTTGTCTCCAAGGTGTGCAAGAATTTCCATGAGGTATCAAAGATTGTTCATGAGGTGTCTTGTGTGATATAAGGATAATGACAAAGTGTGTTTTATTTCTCATGCATGGAGGCTGCAGTATTTGATTTATTAGGCAAGGTGATGGATGTTGGTGATGTTTTGACCATGGTTGAAGGGTCATATAAGGTGTCAATAGTACTTGGGGAACTTTTGTAAGTCAAATTAATTCATTAGATTGTCCTTTTGAATGTTTAGGTTAGCCTAGTCACTTTGATAGATCTTCCTAAGTAAGCAGATTGATGATGTCAACATTTTCATGTGTGAAGGTGTTAGAGAATTATGGTCATATGGGTTTTTTTAGGTCTATGGCTAGTTAATGTGTTTCAAATTTAATGTCTTAACATGAATCATATCAAAAGTTATGAAGTTTCAAAGATGGTCTCCCAGGCATATTTATTTGTTTTCCATACTTAGCCAAATTTGTATTAAAAAGTGATCGTTGGAATTCAAATATTTGAATTTACAAAGGAAAACTAGTCCTCACTAGTTTGGATATAAATTTTGATGGAGGGTGATATGATGGTGGTATAAAAATAAAAATATTAGAGAAATCTAAGGGAAATCTAGGAAAAATATTTTAGAGGTTTGACTAATAGTACACCTACATTTATAGTGGTTGAAAGTTGACTGAGGGTTTGACCATCTTCTACAAGTGACCTGAGAAGGTTGTTTTAGTTTTTATTGATGGTTTTTGGATGTTTCAAGGTGAATTATCAATTGGAGACTTATTTATACTACCTGAGGATCATCTACATGGTTTTTAGAGGTTTTACCAATCCATATTCAATATAAACAATTGCTTACAAGTTGATTATTTGTTTATTCATGGTGTTTTTATTGTATAAGGCAAAAGATTGAAAGGTTTTCCATATGCAGAGGTGAGTAGGGATTAATTTAATAACTTGAGGGTGTTTTAAGGGTCATATGTCAAGGACCTATATTATTGGAAGTTGTCTTATGTTTTTTATTCCTTGATGAAGTGTCAAAGAGGTGAATATGTCTCCATAAAACCTATAAGGGCTACTAAGGCCTAATTGAAAGGTGTAGCTAATAAAGGGTGACCAATGGATGCTATGGTCAACCTATGAATGTGGTATTGAGATATGAATAAATTGGATAGAAGCCTTAATATTTAAGGAAAGTGTTATAGCTGATTAAGAAGTTGATGAATAAGTATACTCTATAAAGAGCCAAATCAAAGTTGATGGTTTTTAGAGATGACATGCAAAGAATAAAGAAGTTTGAATGTGCTTGGTAGATGGATTGAAGTGTATAACATGTTAAATAATGTGTGCATGACCTATAGGTCATATTTTATAATAGTTTACTTTCAGATTTGAAGATTAATGATGAGCGAAGAGGTCTAGAGTAATCCAAAAGGGTGTTTTAGATGCATTGATTGTGTGTACAAGCTTCAGAGAGTGTGAAGGGTTGAAGATAGGTTTTATAAAATGTTTCTCCACCAAATTGAAAAGCAATTAAAGTTCTAGATCTATTGATTTCATAAGTGTTGTGTGGGTACTCAACATCTAGAATAAGTTGGTGATTGTTCATGCTTAGGGGTGGGTGTTCCTTATGAAATGGGTGCTTCACTAAAATGTTTCATGTTTGTGATCATCTTATTGGACAAGTAGTCCATATGTTTTTAGGATTGAGAGTGGGTTTTATCCACTATGAGGGTTTTCCACATAATTCTTGTGTTGTGTGCTTGATCTTGCATCTTCTTTCTTGTTCATTGTTATAAATGATGTGTATGCTTGTGGGGATTGATTAAGGGTTTTAAAGGATAGGAATTCAAGTTTGGATTATCTTTCATCATTGATTGGACCCCCCTCTCAATGATTGTACCTCTAACAACTAGTATCAGAACCACACCATCTTTGTAAGTTTGACCACTTGAAGGTGATCCAAGGTACAATATGGAAAGTCATATGTAGGGTTTATCTACAAAGAAATTTCAATTATTTAATGGGTCTAATTATTCTTTTTGGAATGCAAGGATGAGGACGTACGTCATGTCTCTAGGGTTTGATATTTGGTAATCTATTATGGATGGTTATACTACACCAACTACTCCTCCAAATAGTGCATCTAATAAGAAGCTAAGTGAAAATAATTCCAAGGCAATGAATGCCATAATTTATGGTCTTTTAGATATCAAGTTCACAAAGGTTATCCATTATAAGTTTGCCAAGGAAATTTGGGTTAAATTTCAAACTATCTATGAAGAAGATTCAAAAGTTAAGTTGGCTAAATTATTGACTTATTGAAGGCAATTTGAGGGATTAAAAATGATACATGTAAATCATAAATCATTAAGTTGATGAAAATCAAGGAGATACAAGATGTAGATAAGAGTATAGAGTTGACCAGGTCAACCTAGTACTAAAAATAGGGTATGAAATTGAGCCAAAAAGATACAAAGTTAACCATGTCAACTTAGTACTGTAACATGAGAAAAATATAAGTGTGATAAGGATACATAGTTGACCAAGTCAACTTAGTACTTTAACTTGATAGGAAGAAATGAGTACTAGGTTGACCAAGTTGACTTATTATTGTAATCAGGGAAAAGGATAGTCTGTAAAAGATTATGTCAAATAGAATGATAGTGTATCAAAAATAAGGAATTTTTTTGAAATGAACTTAAACAAAAGAAATGAAAGTAAACATACAAATAACATATCAATGATAATTATCCAATTATAATACAACATAAAACCTTGTACTAATGCTAGCTAATGCAAGTATTTGTAATACAACATACAATGAGAAAAGAACAATTAGTCAACTAAAAAGTAAATGCTAACTAACTGGTCATTCTTGGTGTTTTTAGATTATTATAAAGTGTTATTTTAAGTGTGATAGGAAAGTTGGCTTGAAATTAGGGAACTAGAAAGCAATCTATGGATGGTTTTAATATTTTTAGGCTAAAAGGGATTTGTGTTGGTAATGGTAGTAGCTTGGTATTGGGTCCTAATTCCTGACTTCACAATCCCATAGTAATAAGGGTGTCAACTGCTTATCCAATATATACCATTAGCCACATGTTTATATGTCGCTAAAAAACCAAGTCATCTTCCCCTTTGTTAATGAAATCTAAGTAAGTAGGCCTTGGGTAGACAAATGTTTAAATGTGTTTTGAAATTATGTGATTTGGTAGTATGTGCAAGAAAGCGAAAAATATTAAAACTAAATGGTATATTGAAAAACCACCTAATTAGACTATGTGAGTTAATCTAAGCATGTAAATAGTTGAAAATAAAAATGTGAATTAATTAATAGCATATAGTTATTAATTCCCAATTTAAGCATAGTATAGAGTCAGTTCAGAAGACACTATATGCAAACATTATAGAATAGAGTTGATATGGTCACTACTATACTATAAAAGCAAGAGTCTTTAATAACTAAGTACTCTAGATTAACTTGGTCTTTTAGATAGAAGATATACTATGAACTAGGTCGACCAGGTCAACTTAGTTTGCTGTAGGATTACAGTTTTGAAGTCTACAAACTGGTGCAAAATAAAATTGTAATGAAGAACTAAATTTAAAGAGAGAGAAAGAAAGGAACATTGATGGGTTTGAATATTATAAAGACTATTAAATTTATATTAAGGTGCCTTGAATGCTACTTTCAAGCTATGCCAACTGTGTTGACTGGGTCAACCTAGTTCTATGTTTCACTATTTGTTGAAACCTATTTAAGATGACTGAGTGAACCTGGTTGATCTAGTTTATTATCTAGAAGTTGTATAGAATACTAAGTCAACTTGTACTACTTAATTTGTTATTCTAGAGTTGAATAAGAGACTAAGTCAACCTATTTAACATTTTCTATTATCTAGAATTGAATAAGAGTACTATGTTGACTTGCTTGATCTGTTAACTTATATTTGGTAAAGACCTGCAAAAAAATAATAGAGTCATTTTGATGTGATTATGTGTTAAACTTATGCACAAAATTTATAAACTATATCAGGTTGGTTGACCTAGTATCTCTAATATATAAAAATAATAAAATGATAGAAATGAAAAAATGTGAAGGAAAACCTACAAGGGTTAGATTCAAGTTGGGTTCACTAAAATGTATTCAATCATAAATTCATCATATTCATAAATCAATCCTAGCTCAGAGAAGATAGATACTACTTATACTTCTAATTGGGGATACATTAAATAATCAAGAACATGACCAATATGGATTTACTAGATCTAAGGAGGGGATATCTTATTACAATAATATCACTAGGGAGGGTTTCAAAGCCTCCAATCAAGAAAAACTATGTAATAACCTTGGATAAGTCCTATGTTTTAATATTCATTAAATTAATAACAAGTAAAATAAAAGTCTAATATAGTGCTCACCAAAGCTTGTGGCATAAAGTGGTGGTAATAAACACTAAAATTAAACATGCATAGAAGACATATACTCACATCAATGTATACATAATATTAATACATGGAAGATAAGTGAAAATGCATATATATATATATATATATATACACACACACACACACACTCTTACAAAGGAAGAACAAAGTTAAGAATACTCACATTTGAAGATGAACCCACCAAGCTTCAATATTTCCCTTGACCAAGGTGATTTACAAGAGGTTGTTGTGGTATGTAAGGATGATAGGATAAATCAGCTCTAGGCTACACAACTTAACAATGCATCCAAAAGACTTCTCCACAAAATAATATCTGTATATAAAAAGAAAGTATGAAACCCTAAGCTTGATCCTCAAGTATAATGGTGGATAAGCAGATGTAAAATATATCTTACTTCTTTTCTTCTCTAAATAATTGTAAAATGATTGTGTTTATATAGGTAGATCTAAACCTAAACCCTTTCAAAAGTTTTGATCGATAGGTTTGACCCAGTTGACCTAGTATTATTATTGTAAAAAAATCACTAGGTCATGGACTAGGTCGGTCAAGAGTGGACCTAGACCCTAAATAAGTTTTGTCAAATAAGAGTACAAGGTCGACACTGTTGACATAGTTGTGTAAAATATCAAAAGGGGGTTTAGGTTAGAAAAAGGGTTTATGAAAGTGTAAAAATACTAGAGGAGTGTGAAAAAGAGAAGGACAAGCTTAGGGAATGGTTTTTATGAGACAAGTGTGTAGATAGCAAGTGGAAAAATAGACAATAATCCTACAAAGCACCAATGGTCTACCCACCCCTTTTTTAGTACACCCCTTAAGACATGCACTCACAGAGATTGAGACTTGATGGGTTCCTACAAGATAAAGAGTATCTATAATTGATAAAAGTTTGAAAATATTATCATCACTATCATCACTATATCCATAATTGATAATGGGTTCATGGGTCTTAGTAGTTCCTTTGTCATTATTCACTATCTCCATCTATGCCACCTTCTCTTATGATGATTTCCCTCTGTCATAATCTAAGGGATGAATTATCCTTCATCCAACTCATGAAAATAAGTTATTTAGTCCAATACATCCTGATATAAATCATAAAATAATGATATAACAAAAATGTAACATAATAATTATGTACATTATTCATAATTAGCTAACTCATAATCATGAAATCTAAGTAACATACATTTGTCCCATAATATCATATGAATTAAAATTTAGTTAAAAAGCATCAAATCAATTTAACAACCATATTAATTCATGGATAATTAGGTAAATTGGCTTAGTGAGATAAATTGGGATGTAACATAGGTAGACCCTAATATAAGATGCACTAAAGAAAATGGGCATTTTTAGGCTTAATGTGAGTGACCCACACATTACATAATCTTCTCAATTATATTCCATGGATATATTGGAGGCTCCATCTATGATTGAGAGTATCATATTGAATATGATTGGGGAATCAAATATTCTACTCCAACTGAGGGGATTAATAAGAAAAAGGAGTGGTTTTGGGCCAATGCCAATCTTTCCACCAAGGAGTAAGATACTTGACTCTAATATTATGACAATACTTGTCAGGTATAGAGATTTGAATTTAAATAATAAATTTAGCATCTATATTATTTAAATTGAGTTTGGTATGAACTTATACCCAAGAGAGTCAAGCATGACTCCTAGTGCAAAAGATCCCTTATGGTTTTCACACCTTTCTTCAATAATCTTGACCATTTAATCCAAGGGACCAAAGAAAAGGGAACATCATGAAAGTTTAGGTAGATATACCACCAAAGGTAATGATAATTAAGGTAAATACCATTCCTAAAACCCTCCCCTATCCATATTATATGGGGCTTGAGTTTTTCAAAAGCTTTTTTTATACTTTAAATGACAAAGGTACCCTGACTTTTAATTAGAACTAGGGTAATAAGAAGAGTATGGAGACCAAGGCTATGCCAAAAATGTTTACCACAAGGGAACCTTTGAAATATATAGTGATGAAGTAAAATCTCCAAGTCTTCATCACCTTCCAGCCCATGAATAACCCATTTAATTCTAAGATCCAGACCTTGAAGGTCAATGTCTAAAATACACATACCACATGCCTCCTTAGGCCTAAAAAAATACCTTATGATTTTCATAAGTTTCTCAAAGGAAGTCTCTTATATATTTTATATCCTACTATAGGTAGTATTAGAAGGATTCTAACATAAAGAATAATTCACATGTGTAGCCACCAAGACCTTAGAAAAAATAGCAAACTTTCTTGCCAAATATGTCTTTGTGATCTAAAAGGAGATTTTTTTATCAACCCTTTAAACCACATAGGACCATAGATCATAAGGAGAGTCTTTAAGAACAAAATGGATGCCCAAGAACTTAAATTGAACCCCTGAAAGAAGCCATTTCCATTGATATCCCTCTAACCAAGGGGGTTTGGGACCAAAAATTTACTGATAACACTGATTTTTCATCTATAGAATGGATGAGCTAGATGAGAAATAATAGATATAAATACAATCCATAATATTCTTAATTGTCTCCTTTTCTTGAAGAGTGAGAAATGAGTCATCAAAAAAATGCCAATTTATCAATTGGCAGTCACACTAAGGGATATATATGCCTTTCACCAAACCTCAAGATGCATAATTAGAAGAAAATAACTAAAACCCTTTTCTGATAACACATAAATAAAAAACGATAAAGGGAACCCTTGCTTGATAGATATATGAAGTTCAAATTGAAATGATTGAGCTCCATTGAGGGTGATGCATTCCCCAACATCTTGAAAAATCATGTTATATGTTTTCACAACCCTAGGACCAAAAAAAGAGGACTTGAAGCATGTTAAAAATGAATGTCCACTTAATGTGGTCATAGGCCTTCTTAAAATCAATATTAATAAACAAGGCCTTTTGATTGGAAACTAGAGCCCATTCCATGCCTTCTCAAACAAAGACATTGTCTAGAATGTATTGTTGATGGATAAAATCTATTTGTTCACTTCTAACAATTAATGGAAGAAGATGTTTAAATATAGGATCCAATGCCTTAGCAATAATCTTGTAAGATACATTGAAAATATTAATCATCCATCAATTGGTAATAATCTTATAATCATTAATTTTAAGGATGAATTTAATGTTACCTTAAGTTATGAGAGGTCCTAAAGAATTCATTAACATAGCTTTAGAGTATAACTTATGAAGATCAAGACCAACAATATACCATAAAGTCTAATAAAACTCACATGGAAAATGATCAGTGCCTCGCGATTTGTCAATATCCATCTATATATCTACCTCATGAAGGTCACTAAAGGTTAGAGGCCTATCATAGGTGATATTTTGAGCATTAAAAACTTTACAAGTAACATATTGGAGACACTAAGTGAGAGCATCTTCACACTTAGTATAGTTAGCCTAGGTTGAGACAACCCCATGATAATGATGTACAAAGGTTTGCAGAATGTCAAGGAGTTTGGTAAGATGTGTAGACCCTTCCTTCATAGATTTAATTCTATCAGTATCCCTTCTATAGTGTAGAAGATAAAATAATCTCTTGGTGACCTTAACCACTATATTCAACCAATTCATTTGATATCATAGTTGATCCCCTCTAGCTTTGTGTATCTCCTTAATTTATATCTAATGATGCCAATGAGCGACTTGGGTTTGTAAATGAAGATTAAAAGGAGAGGCTTCAATATCCTATGTAGCCTATCTATATTCATGATTTATGGCATTATGAATTTTCCACCAAAAAATATAACCTTATTTACCATAGATATGAAGAAAGGTGGTAGTGCATACAATAGCATCTATCCACCATTGTATCCATTTATGATCCCTCTTAGGTCGATGAACAAGATTCCAAATTATGATGATGTGCCCAATTGTTATTTCATGTTTAAGGTGGGTAGTGTTAAGGAAGAATTAGGTCAAATAAAACCTCACCTAAGAGGTAGACAAATCCACATCAAAATAAATAGGGTGGTGGTTTGACATAAAAGTTTTAGGAAGCATCAAAACTAGCCTACCATGAGTAGGAGGAAAAAAGAATAAATCTTGTTTAGCTAACAGATCTTAGTCTAGCCATTAAAGAATCTAATCCTCTTCTTGTCAAAAATTAGACTAAGTAAATGAAGAAGAGTTTGATTTTTTCCTCTAGTGGTGGTTTGGATCAAATACCCCAAGTTTTTTGTGCATCTAGAACCCTGCTTTTTGTTCACCCAACACATCATCACATACTAAGACAACCTTTTTATCCTCAAGAGATTTAACCATGTTAAAGTCCCCATAGAGGATCCAATGAGAATTTAGGAGTTATTATACCAACCATATCCAAAGTGAGGCCCACTCTACAAAATCATTAGAGGTATACAAATTAGTAATCCGAATGATATGATTATCAAATTGAAACATAGTCCATACAACCTGATGGGTGGGGTTATATCCCTAGGAAATAATGTACTGAGAAAGCTATAGAGCTAGAAGAGTGATGACCCCACCATGACCAACCTATTACATGGTAGTATGATAAATGGCTCTAATACAAAGTATTCATGTATCATTATGTATGAGAAATCTAGAGATCTTAACCTCTTACAATTTTTTTTCATATTTTTGAAAAGTTGACAACTATTCTTGACCACATACTTATGTAATGGATTAGTAAGGACCCAAACATTCCATAAATAAACTAACATTAGGAAACATCAAGGTTCATTTCATTTTCCTCTATGGCATGTGTAAGAGTAGAAAAACTATTGAGAGTAGGTTTGTGCACCATGTAATCACCTAGTTGTAATGACTATCTCTTATGGGCCATATATTCTTCCACATGAGAAGGAGAGGGGATTATAGAATGTTAATGGACCAATTTATGGTCTAGGGTAATGAGATTATAATATTCTTCTAATGAATTCACTCTAGGATGGGATTAGATAATGAAGCTAAAGGTGGAGAATCAACCAAAGTACCCATTGCTTATGGTGTGTAGAGAATTGGAGGAGGAACCTTGTTAGCCACAACATATTTGACATCTAAGCCTAAGGCATTGGGAGCTGTGAGAAGGATATATGTGGATGGATAAGGTTTGACATCACCTTTTTCTAAATTACTATTTTTGTTTATGACCATGGTCCAACCATCATTGTTACCATTTTGAGGGTGGGCTTCAAGTCCACCTTTTTCCTGAGGAGTAGGAGGAGCATGCACCATCAAAGGACATTCCTAGATCATATGGTAAAAATATTGGCACTAAAATCATGTGTTTGGCATATTTATATATAGCACCCACTGAGAAAAATTATTATTCCCAATTTTAATGTCAATATTTTTAAGATCTTGAGCTAAATCTACCTCCACACAAATCCCTTTTTGGGGATGAGATGTAAAAAAATAAGATTACTCATGAAAAATTAAGTGCCCTATGGGTTTTATGAGATGGTCTATAAAACCCTAGAGGTGAAGAGGCAAGCTAGGAAATTCAAACCAAACTGGGATTTTTAATTTCACTTGTTCTAAAACTTGAAATATTTAGGTCCAGTGAGAAAAAAAAACCATAATATTGTATATAAACTAAGGACCATGATTAACAATGGATTTAAATTGCTCTAGGTTATTAAATTGAAATTAAAAAAACCCTTTGGTAAGGTTTTATATTCCTTCTAGTTTCACACCATGGCCTTGCGAATGGTTATGAACCCATTGTGTCAAAAGGTTCTCAAGGGGGACTCTTCCCACAAAAATGCACCATCAAAGGACATTCCCAGATTATATGGTTTGAGGATTGGGACTAAAAACATGTGTTTGGCATATTTATATATACTACCCACTGAGAAAAATGATTATTCCCAATTTTAATGTAAATCTCTTTAAGATTCCAAGCCAAATCTACCTCCACACAAACCCTTTTTTGGGGATGAGATGTAAAAAAATGAGTTTAATCATGAAAAATTAAGTGCACTATGGGTTTTATGAGCTTGCCAATAAAACCCTAGGGGGGAAGACAAGCTAGGAAATTCAAACCAAACTAGGATTTTTTGTTTCACTTGTTCTAAAACTTGAAAGTCTTAGGTCCAATGATAAAAGAAAACCATAATATTATATATAAACTAAGGAACATGATTAATAATGGATTTAAAGTGCTATGGGTTATTAAATTAAAATAAGAAGAAGCCTTTGGTAAGGTTATAGATTACTTCTAGTTTCACACCATGGCCTTGCCAATGGTTATGAACCCATTGTTTCAAAAGTCTCTCAAGGGGGACTCTTCCCACAAAATAAGCTATTAGGGTAAAATTCTCAAAAAAATACAAGCTTTATCAAATTTAGGTAGATCAAGAATAACATCAGGGAATAGAGTGTCTAGATTAGCATCCATACTCCATGAAAGACTTTCAAAACAAATTTATTTGCTTATTTTGGTGGCATGTTTAATCTAACTCACTCCATCTTTCCTTGCATCCAAATATGAAGAGATAGTGGTAGTGGACATTAAAATAGGGCACCCCTACTACCCAAAGGGTGAATCAACAATAAATGCACAATAAACCTAAATCCTACCTAGAGCTATAGTATGATAGTAAGATTAGAGGCTCATCAATGTAAAGTAAAAATAAAAAACCTAACATGCATGCCCAAATTAACATTGTACACTTCATAATATATATATATATATATATATATATATATATATATATATAATGAAGTGTATAATGTATATATATCTATAGATAAATGATGTTTTATTTTTTTTAAGTGATCATTTAAATAAATTATTAAAATATAATTATTTATTAAAAAATAAAAAAAATATAGTAACATTAACAATTGAGTCCTTCACTTATCTATAATTTTTTCTGAAAAACATTGTTTGTTTCTTTCACAAAGGTTTAATAGACATGTGGTCACTTTGTATAAAAATATAAAAATATAAGGAGTGATACATTGAAATTGATAATATTATACAAAATTTGATTTAATATTAAAAATATAGGTTCATAAACTACATTCAAAATGTTATAACTTCTATTTTTACATTATATTGAAAGCATTTGTAGAAGATTCTCAAATAATTGATCAAAGTTGAGGTATGCCTATTTCAAAAATATATATTCCCACTTAAGACCCCTTTTGTATCATCATTAGCTTGCTAAAAAAAGTGGGAAAGGGTTTGTGGTAGTGCTACCAAGCCTGATCCCCATTCTTTATTAATGGGTGGGGTTGACAATGTTTTTGCCCAACCTATGAGATGGGTGACGAGATGGTGACCCTCACCCATGACAGGTTTGGAGTGACACATAAACACCAATGCACATAACACCAAAGTTCCCAAGAGTACTTATTTTATTTTTATCATGGTGTTCCAATCGTTCATTTGGCTTTGGGCCATGCATAAGTCTCAAAAGAATAAATAAATAATTTGGATTTAGGATTTGGGATTTGGGCAAAGATATCGTTAAATAAACTAATGCATTAATTTTTTTAATCTACCTTATATATGAAAATCTAGGTAAAACTATTAATTTAAAGGAGAATTATTTAAACCCTCTAAGAAAATTTGGCTAAACTAAGGACTTGTGTATGAAAACATAGGCTCTTAATTATTATAAATGTATGCACAAAAACACAGAAGTGGTATGAAAACTAAATGACATAAAATATTATTACATCTCAATTCCTCGCTAAGAAAACTATTTGATTATACATGGATATTTATAGTTGATAAATTTGATTTGGTTATACTTAACTAATCTTAGAGATATATTCTATTATGGGACATTTGGATATTACTTAGGTTACATGATTACATTGTTATGAGTTAGATGTAGTGTTTATGTTTATATTATGAACATGTTGGTTTGTTATTCTAGTTATATTCTATGATGTTATGATATAACTACTTGCTTATTATGAGGTTGACATAGGAGAACTCATCTCTCAGAGCATGATGGAGGGAGAGCATTATAAAAGAGGGTGACATAGATGGATATGATGGAGGATGATATAAAAATTGGTTAGAACCCTAAACACACCACATTAGTTAGCACATATTAGATGCATAATAAATGGTTAGCATAATGGGTTTTGATGCTTGTTTTAGAAAAGTAGGTTTTTTGGTTATGGGCATAGTCACATGCTCACCTAGATATCTAGGACAGATTTAGGCTTTTTTTAATGGGGCATAAGCCTTGACTAATCCTATGGTACTCAACATATAGCACTTGACTGCAATGGCATTAATATACATAAGGTGCAAGCCTTATGTTCTCACCCAAAGTGTAGTAGAGAAGGGATTGGGGTTTGTGTTGGGTTAGTTGTGCCATGGCACAACTCTATTATTGTATGACTTAGGTTAGGGAAATGATGGTTGTGCATTTATGGGCTAAATGAAACTCAATCATGTGAGGGGAAACTAGGTATCTAGTTGAGGGGATTAGGCATAGACTTGCACTTAGGCATGGGTATCAATTCAGGGTGCAGGGTTTTAACCATACTTAATGCATTTCCTATTATAGGCATAGGGTTCATTGTTGGCTATAGGCCCACCATGAATGAGTCATATTAGATTCTCATGAGGGCTCAATATAAATTCTAAGACTTAAATCATTTGATCCATCAAACATTTACATACAACATTATTCATGAAATACATTAAATATCAATACAAATAACATCAATAGAATTGAACGTAATCTCGACTTAAGCTTTTACAGGCCTAGAGGCTCACATGAAAGCTTGGGTGTTATAAGGAGGAGCATTAAGAATCATTCCAAACTAAGTTATAATGTTAATGGAAACTATCTAACAGTAATTCACTAGATCTTCGCTAATCCAATTCATCTTTTCTCTCCAACTAAACTTGACCTCCTTTTGTAGGGCTTTGGAGCATCCTAGAATCATGGGGAATGGAGCATGTCAATCATTGAGATGGCATTGGAGGTATCTTTTCATCTATATTATGACTTATATTTAATGCACAATTGCTATCCTATATGATCAATTCCTAATGTTATTTGATTTAAAAGGATTCACATATCTTTAATGTCCCATTGTTATCTCGTGCACTCACTTCTTGATGTTGACTGATTCAAAATAGAATTGTTAGCTGCTAACTAGCTAGTGGTACTAGAAGTCAAGACAACAATCATCCTCCATAATTACCTCATACTTAGGTGTTTGTTGAGTTAGCATGGGTTTACTACTTAGCTTGAAAAGGGGCCCAATATTACCCCATACAAAAACATTAGTCCACCCTTGGACTATCTTTCTAGTGCCTTAGTTGCACAAAATTTGAGTGTGCTCTGCTATAGTTCTACTTTAAAGTCTTAGATTATGATATTGATTTATTCAATGGTGCTATTGATCTTCTTAGAGGCAACCTCAAGTGTGAGTACATCAGTGTTATCTAATTTTTTTTCCTAAAGGCCTCTAGCCTTTCCTTTGATTTTTGGACCCTGCCATCTAGGATGGCTCCTTCCTCACTCACCTTTGTTTGAAAGGCATGAAAGAGTTATTTTAGGTCTTTCTCTTGGATCTTTAGTTGGGCACTCAAAGTGTTGACTTGCACCATAATATACATGAACTTGGCCCTACTAAAAATGAATTCTTACTTCATCAATGCATCCTTCTCCCATTTCACCTTTTGGAGGCATGCATCAATGACCAATGCCTAGGTGAAGAAGTTGTAAAAGATAACATCAACATTATCTTCATGTTATTCTAGTCTTGCAAAGAGGTCCTCTACATCATCAATATTTTTTAAAAATCTCTTTATTGATGGTGTCATAAGGGTTTTCCTCTTTTGACATTGGATTCATCCAAAGGAACATCTGTTCTATTAGTGCATATACCTTATCAAACTCTAAAAGTTTAGAAGTACCAATAACATCTAAAAGGGATGGTTCTACTTATTCAATGTGCTTGGCCACTACTTGAGCTTAAGCTTCATGGCATCAATTTCTTTCTCTACCTTCAATGCTATTTTTTCCATTTTATGACATGAACATTGTTAACAATGTTCTTTCACACTACCTCAGAGGCCATTTTAAGGAGGTCATTAGCCAACCTTACTAGATTCATATCTTGAGGGTTGAAAAATTGGTAGTCATGCCCCTCCTTTATTTTTTTATCACTTTGGATTTCTTTCATTGGCACCTCAAAGTGAGGATTATCCATGTAGCAATCAAGTATAAAGGATACTTGGTGGTGTGTCAACATTATAACAGATCTGAGGGGCATGTATTCTAATATGTAAAAGTCCTCATCTTGAGTGTACCCCCTCTACATCTTCTCCTTATAGCTTAGATCAAATTCATATTTTTCAATAGCCAGTTCTATCTACTCCTACTCCTCTCTACTAGTGTTACTACCTTTTTATTCTTATCTTTCCTATAGGGATTCTTCTTTAGACTTTTCCCCTTCATCTATTTCCTTTTCCTATGTCTCCTTGGTGCAAACCTCCTTTGGTTCCTTATTGACACTATCCTACTATTTTATTTCACTCTTTATTTAATCCTTTAAAGCACCATCATCACCTTCTTTATCTCTAGGTGTTCCTTCAGTATTAGGGCATGCCTATTCTATAACTTCCTCTACTAGGCTGGTGTGGGTGCTAGGTGCCTCTACTACTTTGTATTTTATGGGTTCCATACTTGTGGAAACCCACTTCTCTTCTCCCACTTTTATGGCCTTCTCTTCCTGGGCCTTCTTTATTTTTTCCTTCTTCTTCATGATTACAATATTTCTTTCCTCCTTAGCCCTTATCTCCTTAAACTCCACTTTATCAATTTATGCTTCAGTCATGCCTTTGGCCTTCATAGCCTCTCTCTTTTGATGTAGCTCCAACACCTCTTCAATATGACCTTGATCAAGGCCCATTTTCATCTATTTTACCTCAAATCCTCTTTTTCTTGTGAAGGATACATTGTAGTTTCTTCAATTGGTATGCTTGATGGTCTTGATTCTCCAAGCATGGTAGCAATGCTGCCTTAGAGAGCCTCATGTATTTCAAGCGCATTGGGCCCTTCCTCCATTCCACATTTTGCCTTTTACTTTTATTCATCCTTGAATCTCTTAATACCATCCTCTATCATGCCAACCTTCCTTATTTCTTATTTTCTCTTCTAAAACTCTTGTGCCTTTTAAATATTTATGTCACTAAGGCCAAACTTCTTCCTTATTTGTTACTGCCTCACCTCTTCACTTTGGGGTGATGGGGAAGTTTCCTCTCTAGATGAGGAGTCATCTTAGTCAGGCACAATGTAAAGACCCTTCCCCAACTCTTCCTCCTTCTCCATCTCTTTTTGCATCTTTATGTCCACTAGGCTATTTTCCTTTTTTATTCTCCTTTGAGATAGGATAAGTCTTTGGCATGAAATTCACCTGCTTATTTATAGGAGTCAATGGAGAGGCTTCATCACCTAAGGAAATTTTAAACTTGATGTACTCTTATATCTCCTCAAGTCTCTCCCCTTTCTTCTTATTTGGAGACTTTTTATTTTTATTTGGCACTAATGTTCCTTCATCATCGATCTTGATGGGGGGTCATCAGTCTGATTGATGCTATGGACCTTTTTCCTTGGCTTAATATCATAGTATAGCCTATGGATGTGACCAAGTATGGTTACTTATTGAAGGGGGTGGATGTCAGTGTGATTCAAACCATCCTCTTCATCTTATGTCACATTTCTTTTAGGGCACACAAACTGGTACCACAAATTTTTCTTTTCAATGTCCAATTCTCTCACTAGAAATCCAACTATTAAACATTGGGGATATTTCTAAGTGCATCCCTAAAATACTTGGCCAAAAAATCATATAGGAACTTTAACCATCCAGACTTATTTCTATTAACCAACACCAAATAGACTATGCAAAAATGTTTCATAATGACAAAGGTTGTCATCCCATACATGCTCTTGGGGAGAACTTGAGGGATGCACCACTCTAACCTGAATTCCTCTATATTATTCTCATAGCACCCCATCACTCAATTTTTATACTTTTCATTGAATAAATTACGACAAGTGAAGTGCTTATATTTTTGCATTGGGGAGTCATTATGTTCTAGGAAAATATAGAGATTGTCCTCATCCCCATCTGGTACTCAGATTTCCTTCATGAATATCAAAATTATAACGAAACCCCACCTCAAAGTCCCCTTTATCATGTGGTAATATAGTGCATTATTTACAAACTCCTCAACAATAAATTTTGTAATATTAAACTTCACATCCTACACCATATGGTAGGTAATTTAGAGGCAAATTTTTATGACATCAGTCTAATGAATTCTAAGGTAAAGTTTTAAGCTTACAAAGCACATTACTACCCTCATAGTATGGTTCTTACAATATTTGATGGGGAATGCAAATCCCCACTTGTAATATTTTACGAACTTCATCATGCACTCCACCTCCTCATCATCACTCATCATCTCATGGATATCTTTTTTGATGTTTGGGATCCTAGTTATCCTTCCTATCAGGTGTGCCAAGATACTCATGCTCCTCCCTATAAAATAAATGCAATCCCCATGGAATTGTAAAAGAAGGATCTGAATGAGTTCCACTGGCTTTCCAAAGTATGGCAACTCATAAATTTGAGTTACACTGAAGGCTATTAATATATCTCAAATTGAGACATCAAATTACCTTATGTTGTGCTTCATCTTGTTTCATGTATCAACCATCTAATCCATCACTAGGTCTTACACATGGCTAAAGGTATGATGGTTGTACTCCTTAAGTTGGTAGCTGTGCATTAAAAAATTCCAATTTTACCTTACTAAGACTTCTAGGGGAAATTGAATTATTGTAAGACATCTTTATCAGTGCCTCAGTGTCAAATTATGCAATGATAAATACTTCTACTTGAGGAAATGTTATTCTTGTAGTGGATTCTTATATTTCTATACATACCTAATTTAGATCTTATTTATATGGACCTGATCCCTTCCACTTCTTGCCCATCCTGAATCTGATGATATTGAAGTGTGGTAGGTTAGGTCTGTCAAAGCCTCAAATGGTAAGTGGTGCTTCATAGTCATGAAATATGTGGCTATATCTTTGGCCTTTGATATTTTTGGGACATTAATGGTGGCCTCTATGACAACTCACTTTTATGTCAACTGGTTCTTCTCACACCTCTCCACACCAATCTTAATGTGAATGCAATTTATCTTGCTTCACTGTCATTCACTTTTGGTGCTTGAAGGTGCTCAAATTCTTACTCTAGTAGGGTTTTTATGCTTTGGCTCTCTAGTTTTTCTATTTTCACTCTAGTTTTCTTTGTGTCTTAAGTTTACACAAAGTTTGTAACTGAAACTAGTTTTTCACTTGACATTTTATACCCTACTTCCATATACCATCTTTAATATAGGTTCATTAATGAAATTTATATTTCTTGAACAACACAAAATTTTATGAAATACACAAAAATCCTCTTCCACCAACACATTTAATGTATATATTTATGCCTCCACCATCACCTCATTCAATTCTCGTAATGGTATTTTGATGAAGTGACTTGTGGTTCAAATGGTCACTTCTCGCTCAAATTTGGGTGGATGTCAACTATCTTTAATGATTTTGCTTATGTGTTTAGTTCTCTTGGCATGACCTTTACCTTCAATATGGTAACTTGGGTGTAGTGACTCACAAACACATGATTTAGCCTCCTTGGTTCCACCTTCTCTTCTTGTTTCACTTCTATTTCAAGCATGCTTATTTATCTTAGTTTTTTTTGCTTCATCTTGCCTTGGCCTATCCTACTAACTAGCAGTTGATTCAAAATCATATATACTTATCTTGATCAAAATGGAAAAAGGGATTTATCATAGACCTACGTCTTCTACTTCATTTAAATGTCAACTTGAGGATGTAAACTTGATTGGATGATGTCACTATATGTGTACACTCAATCTTCTAATTTGACCTTCTGCTAATTGTAATCTAAGATGATAAATCCATGAAAAAAATGGAATGCTAGAACTAAACATGAATACAATACTATGAATTAAATGATTACATTATTTTATCTTTGGAAGCTTCCTTAAAACAATTCTATGCAAGATTGAAAAATCACATAATTTAAAAATAACACACACAACACATAAAAAAACTAAATAACATGATTAGTTATGTAATGGGTTGGATTGCTGTTATAAGACTTAAAAAGGGTGACCTTCCTCCTTCTAACTCTAACTTCAATCCTGCCTCTTACAATAATGAAATGGACTTAGAAATGATTGTTTATATTAATCAAAATGAAACAATGAATTGTTGTAGCGACATTACAATAACAACTGCCTTACAAAATGTACTTATAATATATTTATCTAATTGATATATAATACTTTATCAGCCCTACAATTAACTATATATAAGAAAGGTGAGATTATTTTATACAAAACAATATATATTCCAAACTAAGAAACATTCAACTATAGGATAAAAAAATTGGCTCCTTCTAAGGTCACCATTTGTGTGAATCTTGCAATACTGCCTTAGGACATAAAAAGATATTTCGTTCTTCAAACACATCCTTATTGCACTTAATGGAGGTTATTATAATTTTTATAAGTCATTTGAAGTAGGAATCAAATTATGTTCATACGTGGCTTTGGTCATGCAGTCACTACAAGTTATGTCCACGTGATGAGATCCCTTTTACTACATGATGTTCTATGCTATATACCTATTGCTTCAAAACATTTTTAAAACAAATTATAGAGAAAATCATCCTATAGTAGAAGATAACTATTATATATTTGATTTTAAGACACAGTTCTAACTATTCAAAGAGTATGAGAACATAATGCCATTTGAAAGATTATGGTTATTTCGAGGATAAATTTTTTATGGGAAAGTAACTCAGAAGCATGATAAAAAGGAAGGATGATCATAAAAAATGAGGTAAAAAACATGAAAGTTTTGGGGCTTATCACCTACCCCATACAAATCCCTTATGCTATCCCTCCAATGCTTGATTTTCCTCTTGTAGTTCTCTTGCACATGATCATGTTATGTGTCTTCACTTTCTTTCTTGTGCATGATAATGTTATGCATCTTCATCATATGGCTCTAATTTATTCTTAGTCTGGAAACCTCTTTGTACCCATAAAATTAGGTACCTAGACTTAGGTTCTTAAAAATAAAATGGATTTGACTCACCCAACTGGCATTATATGTGGAAGTACCAGAGTAGTTCTTCCTTGGGCCTCAAAAGGCCTACAATCTATCTCTTATGCATGTGGATTTTTGTGCATCTTCCTCTTGATTCTAGCAAGTTTCATGTACCCACCACTTATATGTCTATCCTCAGGTGATTTAGAAAGTACAAGGGATAGACTCACCCAATTGGAATTATGTGTGAAAGGCTAGATGAACATATAACTGGGGTCTTGAAAGTGCCCTACATCTAAGATTTGGTGTATAGTGGTTTGATGTGCTTATTTTGTTAGATGATATCAATCCTCACTCACCCATAACTTAAGTGTCTGACCTTAGGTAATTAAAAAGCACAAGTTCTCAACTCACCCAACTAGAATTATGAGTGAAGTGTCAGCAACTTTTCCTAGTGGGATTCAAAGTGCCACTTCTTCACTCTTTACACTACTACTTAAAGAACAAAATAAAACAAAAAAAAAATATTTGGATTGTGCCAAATGTTATTTTAGTCATCTCAACTCAAACTAACTAGTGACCAAGAAGTTAGTCTTCTCATGGCATAAATGTCACCCTATTGATGATATGGCTTCAGCCTGTTGTCATTAAAATGCCTAGGGAACATTTCACTAGTCAATGTACACAAATTCCATGTGCCTATCTCCAATATGTGGTGGATGATATAGGGGCCCATCCACCTTATTTTCAATTTACCTAAGTTCTTAAAATACTTGGAGTCATAGAGAAAAATGAATGTTCATTATGCTAACACCTTGTTATTTATATGTTTGTCATGTCAGAGCTTCTAGCATGCCTTTTCTATCTAATGGCACCACTTTGCTTAGGTGTACATCTCATCTAAGTGCTCTAAGTCTTCTAGCCTTATATTTAGTGACCCTTGATCATCTATCTGACTAATGTGCATGATATGTAATGATGGTACCAAGAACTCATTGATAGGATTGTGTTAGCACCAAACACTAGTTAAAATGGTGTAGCCTTATTCAAGTACTTGTAAGTTGTGTGATATGCCCATAGCACTGCCAACACTCGATCCTCCCAATATTTATGACCAATGTTACATATATTTTTGAGTAATGTTCCTAGTTTTTTTTAAATGCCTTAGCTATGCCATTTTCTTGTAGATGATAAGGGCTCATTTTATGGTGCACCACTATATACTCAGTCAATAGGATTAACATCATTTCATTGATAAAGTGAGTGCCCTTGTTGCTAGTCAAACTAAGTGGGCACCTATATTAACTTATTATATTTTCCCAAATAAATCATATGGTTATGGTGGCTGTGCATGTTTTTATCAGTGTGGCCTCAACCCACTTGGTGAAATAATCTATGGTCACCAGATTATAACTTGCACCTGTGCATCATGTTGTGGGAGTTATCAACCTGATAAAATTAATGGCCCATTTCTTGAATTAAACCTAGGCAAGAATGCAGATGAGGGACATATCATCTTGATGGTTTGGATTCCCTATGCATTGGCATATGTTGTATGCCTTGGTGTAGTCCTTTACATCTTAGAATAGGCTTGACCACCACAAACTAGACTATAGCACTTTTATTGACATTGTGGTTCTAGTGCAATATCCTCTTGCTATGCCTTTATAGGCCTCTCTCAATATGGAGTCTCTTTAATGATAAAAAACACATGGGTATAGCATCTCATCTCTACTTATCTCATATATTTCTCCATTGATAAGTTAAAAGGGGGTGACGTGAATTGCTAAATGTTTCTTCTCTTTATTTGTCATAGTCTAGGGTGTAACTCTAGATGTTATGAAGGCAACAATATCTGCCAAATACTTAAAGACATGTTGGACTCTATAGAGTTTTTCATCCATCATGTCATCCTCAATAGGTATCATTGCATCACCATAAGTTATGTAAGATAAATGGTCTGACCCAAGTTCTAATTTTTAGGATTAACCACAACCAAGAACTGGAACTCCTAGAATAGAACTATCCATCTACATATTCATGAGGTACTTGAACACCTCATGATTAGTGAAAGAGATGAATGAGGTTTCCAACAAATATTACCTAAATTTTTTTAAGGCATAGAACATGGTGAATGCCTCACTCTCTATCATTTTGTAATTCAACTCTGTTGAGGTCAACTTTATGCTAACAAAAGAGATGGGATGATCCCTTTTGCCTTCGATAGGTTGAAAAAATATGTTTCCAATCATATAATTAGAAGAATAAACATGGACATGAAAATCCATTATCCAATTGGGGAACTATAAGATAGGCATGCTAGCTAATTTGAGCTTTAGGGTCTCAAAGGCATCCTCTTGTGCTTCACCCCAATATAATGGTCCATCCTTGTACAAAAGCTCTTCTAGTGGTGCCATAATCTTCACATAAGTCCTTATAATTTTTTTTAATAACCATAGTGGATAATAAAGGCATGAATGTATTTCTATGTAGAAAGACTCTAAAATTGAATGATGATGGTGATATTCACTGGATCAATGAGCAAACCATCCTTACAGTTGATGTGACCAATCAGGGTTCTAAATGGTGTTATGAAGATACACTTCTTCAAGTTTAGGGATATCTAAAGCTACTTGTACCTCTCAAATATTAGTCATAATTTGTCATAATGGTCCTTGATAAGGCCATACACCATCCAATTAACTAGATATACTTAGAGGTACTTGTGGATGAAATATTTGAATGCAATGATCACCACTTTGGAGAACATGGTTGTTGCATTATTGAGCCTAAAGGGCATCACGTTATAATAAAAACAACCCTATTCAATTGTAAAGTTTATTTTTCACTTGTCCTCCTCAATCTAGACTTGTTAGTATCTAGAGAATCCATCAGTGAAGGTATAGATCTCATAGCTTGTGATGCCTTCTAAGACTTATCAATAAACAAAGTTAGGAAGGGGTCATTTACATAGGTGGCATTCAACATTATATAATTGATGAAAATGCAAATGCACCTATCCTTATTGATACTTATTACCATTGGGCTCACCCACTCAGACTCCTATATAGGGTAAATTACCATTACATCGATCTCTATCTTGACCTTGGCATGGAGGTTGGGATTCATCCTATAGGGGCACTTTTTGATCGATCTTGCACCACTAATTAGCTTTATGCTCATTTTACCAAGGCATGGTTGTGTTCCCTTTATATTCTAATAAGTACTAGGGAACAAGTCTCAAAACTCCTTTAAGAGGTCTATGATGCATGACAACTTTACATTAGACTAATACATGCCTAGAATAGCCATCTTTGGCTCTCTTTCTATACTGATTTCCACTTTGATGGTCTTAAGTGGGGTGTGATATGGATCATTCTTCTCCTAGTGTGAGTCTTTGAATTTCTAAGTTTCCTCTATTGTCTCAATGTAAAGAAGAGTGGGGTTTTATTCAATGAGAGTACTATCATCTACTTAGCACATGAGCTTTCATTTGGTAGTTAGGGATTTCCATTAGCACTCCTTCCAAGTTTCATCATCTTCTTCGCTTGAGTTGCTATTAAGCATTTAGCCTCAAAGAAAGTTAGGAATACCAACCCCTTTTATTCAAACATGTCTTTCAAGCACTCTTTGAGGATGGTAGTGTCTTCGAACACTGCCCTCTAGATTACATGCAGTGACTCATCCAGTTCCAAGTTTTGTGAGGAAAAGGAGAGGGTATGCATAAACTTCACATTAAGGGCCTCCCAATTGGTTATCTATTGGTGTTCTCATTGACCATGTACCATGCTCACACCCATGTATTCATAGTCCTATAAAAGGTGTGTACCCATAAGTTATTGGGGATAGTTGCATCATAGTTGGTCTACATCTCCTCATATAGGCACACATACACCATGGGATCAGAGTCACCAAAGTATTGCAAGATATCCATGATCTCATTACTCCTCTTGAATCTAGTGCACATGGCCACATTTACTTATAGCTAAGTTAATAAATTAGACTTTTTACTACTCACCAATGTGAGATAGTGTTCCTCATGGTGTACAAAAGTATTCCCATTTTGTCTATCTCTTTACAGACACATACTTCAAGGTTATAGACATACCTTTCCACTAGGTTTCTACCTTGAAATTTTGGGAGAAATAAAAGATTGGATTTTCTCAGGTAGAGTACCCTCTTTCCTTTCTTCTCCTAGCATAGGACCCATCATTTTAGATCATGATCAGTTAGACCTAGCCAATATTCATGGGATTTGGCACCTTTATGCACACCAAGTGGCATCTATGACTAGTGGCTTGTAAGCCTCTTCAACCCATCAGTTGTAATCAATATTGGTGGTGTCTAAGGTTGATGACCCATCCTCCTAATAAATCAATCCTTGATAAAAAAGATGGATATTCTTAATGCCTTACACTATGATGTTATATATATGGTTGATCTCATCCTCTAAATAAATGCTCTCCACATAAGGGGTCCTTGGTCACTTGAGATGGGGATAACTACACTTTCATTTCCATTTTTTAAGGTCACGTATCACTTATTAAATCCCATATCTACATTTTTGGCATAGCACCAAGGCCTTTCTATAAGATCTAGGTAGTTATCCTAATTGGCCAATTTGATAACTTCAAAGTCAACATGAAATTTAGTGCCCATAATATCTAAAATGGCACCTACATAATTTTAATCGATTGTACTCAAATCTTGTTGGCCATGAAAATTACATGAGGAAAAGTCTTAAAGCTAGCCTACCCATCTTCTCTCATGTGTTCTTGGTCAAGATATTAACCTCTACATCAGTGTCAATTAACACCTCACATATGGACCATCCACATATGGTGGTATTTACTAGTAACTCTTAATCATACTTTGTGTCCTAATTATGCCTTACTTCATGCATCAAATCCATATGTGGTGCAACAACTTCAATTATGTGGGGCTTATCAAATTCACTTGGTTTTCTCCCTATATACTCTAAGAGAAAAATTTTCAATAGGGGAAGTATCCCATCCATTTGTAAGAGGTGTAGGATCTCTGTCATCCCCTGTACTTTAGCTTCCTAGCTATCTCGCTTTCTGCATGAGGAAGTAACCTACATTTCTATATCTTTGGCCAGCTGGAGTTATTCCTTATAATTTTTTTATCATGATTATGGTTATTTTAGGATGTCTTTTTGATGCATAGGTTTAGGTTAAGGCACAAATTTTAGCTCAAGCTATGTTATGCACTTGGTACAGCTTGGTTCACCATATTCTAGGCATAACTCTTGTGTTGGTGTAGTTGGTAGTTGAGTGATGAAACCACTCCATGTGGTTGCCTACACCTTGATTGGATCTATACATGCTAGATACACCTTTGAGGCCCATTTCATATCCTTAGGCTCATACTTGATCATCCTTGTGACCTATTGACACCCATTTTGCCTTGGGTTATATTTTTATATAAATTGGGACAATCCTCAACCATATGCAATCCTCAATAATATAAACACATTAAATGCACCAAGTAGTCATGCTAATAGTGCTTAATCGACCCACACTTGAAACATGATCACAGTGGGAATGTTCCTCCACTATGTCCTCCATTTTGCCCTCTATCTCCTCTTTGATTCCCATAGCCAGCATTCTATTGGATATAACCCTCATTTACTTGGTTTTTATACCTTCTGATTATTGTATTTGCCTACCATGAACCTCTCTCCATGTTTTGGTACATCTCATCAATTACTTAGTAGTCAACTATGTTTTGTGTGTAGGCATCACCTAACTTACAATAGATTTTTGTGATGACCTAACTAGCACATTAAAACAAAGGGTAGTTACAAACATCATGCACATCATTACAAAATTCACGCTAAGATGTAGTGTGTGCACATTCCTTTGAGGGTAGTTATTTATATTATGATCCTTCATCTCATAGTTAGTACACCTCAACCTACTTTGAGTGTCTTGTGATGAACAAGTAATCAACTTTTATAGTTGGGAGGCCATAGATGTAATCTGCACCTCCATGAATGGGATACTTTTTGTATTAGTGCTCCTAACTACTTCAACTCTTAGTACATCTTCAAGTGCTTCTTGAGGGTATATGAATGTTTTCATGGATAACACCCTTTTGAAAGGCACTAACAGTCCTCCAATGAATTATTGCACATGTTGGGAGGGGTAAATGTCGCAAGGGAGCTTGGAATGAATTTAGCATCATATAAACACATGCTCTCTGCTAATATTTGGTTGATCTCCTTGAGCATGATGATTTTATTCTAATCAAACTTATCTATATCTAACTCCTTTAGGAAGGCTCCCTTCAGGGTGTCATAATCAACCATAGCCTAGTTAGGATAAAAATTCCTATACCAAGTATGGGCACAATCAAAAAAAGGTTGTCATAAAATGGGTTGCCTTATGCTCAGATTGGGTTATTCCCCTAGTGTGCCATTATAAATCACATTTGAGAACATGATCTATGGTGTTTTCCATGCCATGATACTCTAGCAGGTGCATGGCCATCTCATAATAGATTTGGGGTTAGGGAGAAATTAGTGCCTGAGGTGCTTGTCCTTATGGTGATTGTCTTAGTGTTAATCCTCCAAGGCCTTTAGCCATTAGGCTAGGCTCTAGTCTAGTAGTTACTACTAGTGATATAGAAGATGATGGCATCATACTACTGACTAGTGGCATAGGGAAACTTCATACGAGTTATTGCCTAGGCTACACAACTAGCATTAGCTGAATTGTGATGCTTGCATTCATGTTTTATCTAGTCAAGCTAGCACCTCAAGGTATAGAGGTATCTTCACTTACCTCCTTATATAGGATAACTTGTTAAATCATGAAGTTCTAGTCCAAATTTTCAAAATGATCAAAGTTTAAGTCAACAACAAGGTTAGTTGTCAATTTTTTGTTTTCCTTTAGGGAATCTGGCACATGATCTCACACCATAGGTTTAAAGGGGGTAGGTGCATCTTGTACATCTCCAATGCTTTTGAAGGGACCCCAATCGTTCATCTATCCATGATAAAGCTTGTTTCATTCCTTTAAGGGCTCCTTCCTCTAGGCATGACTACCATTCAAAATATCCTTCCCCATGCCCTTTCTGCATGCTAAGGGTCCTCTCAACATTTCTAGGTTTCAAATCTACTATTAGTCTACACCTCTTATTGTAATAACCCTACCTTCTAAGATCTTAGTTATCAATTTGCTCATCCCATCCCATTATGCCTCACCTATATGCCCCCTTCTTCCTCATTATGTTGCTGATATGTGAGAGGACTTTATCCTTCCATCCTCATTATTTTGAAGCCATAATCTACCATCAGCTTCTCGAGTTCTA
The DNA here is from genome assembly GCA_037957365.1 of Torreya grandis. NCBI lineage: Eukaryota > Viridiplantae > Streptophyta > Pinopsida > Cupressales > Taxaceae > Torreya > Torreya grandis. The sequence goes on from JARHVA010000049.1 coordinate 809,316, forward strand.
TGCCAAGTTATTTGATAAATGAGCCTTTGGACTCATATAAGAACTAATACTCTGCTTCTTCAGGGTAGGAGTATATCGATACCTTAAACTCAAGCATGTAGTTATTTAGTGCCCTTTGCTACCATTTGTATGTGGATCTAGTCTAAGTGGCATCTAAGTTTTCAAGCCTCTCTAGGCAGTCTTTCATCCACTCAAGATGTTGTCCAAAGCTTCAAATTATATGGGTCACATAAGTAGCCAACCAATGTTACACTAGCTCTGGTAGTTCACAAAAGAAAACCTCATACAAGGCATCATATAAATAGTTTAGACCCACTTCTTTGGGTTCTACCCTCTACAATTTAGATGCCTTAGTGCAAAGCTATCTTCTAATCAGTTTAGCTAGTACTCGATGTTCTCAAGGGAGAGTCATAAAATTATCTTAGTGCACCATTATAGCAACAAAATTCAACAGTCCCAATAATAGAACCAAAATGTTGTATAAAAGTAGGTTTTTTAATCATGGGCCTTGTCACATGCTCACCTAGGTATCTAGGTCAAATTTAGGCTTGTTATGATGAGGCATAGGCCTTGACTAATCCTATGGCACTCAAAATTTAGTACTCAATTGTGTTGGCATCAATATACATAAGGCACAAGCCTTATGTTCTCACTTGAAGCACAATAGAGAAGGGACTAGGGTCTATGTTGGGCTAGTTGTGCCATGGAGCAACTCTATTCTGCAAGGACTTGGGTTAACGCAAATATGGTTTTATATTCATGGGCACAATGTCACTCAAGTGTATAAGGCTTAATTGGGTATCTCGTTGAGGGGCTTAGGCATATACTTGTGCTCAGGTGTGGGTATCAATTTGGGAGCAGGGTCTTAACCATACTTAACACATTTCCTATCATGGGTACAGGGTTCATTGCTAGCTATAGGCCCATCATGAATGAGTTAAGTTATATGCTCGTGAGAACTCAATATACATTCTAAAACTTAAATAATTTGATCCATAAAATATTCACATACAACACTCTTCATTAAATACATTAAATAATAATACAAATAATGTTGATAGAATTGAATATAAGGTCAACTTAAACTTTTATAGGCCCAAAGGCTCATAGGTGAGCTTGGGTGTTATAAGGGGGAATGTTAAGAAGCATCCCAACTAACTTATAAAATTAATGGCAACTATCTAGCAGTAACTCACTAGATCTTTATTACTCTAGTTCATCTCTCTTTTCCAACTGAACTTGACCTCCTTTTATAGGGCTTCAAAGTGTCGTAGGATCATGGGGAATGGAACACATTGATCATTGAGCTGATGCTAGAGGTACACATCCTTCCATCTCCACTACGCCTTGTCTTTAATGTGTATTCACTATCTTGTATGCATGATTCCCAATGTTGATTGATTTAAAAGGATCTACTTATCTTTAATAGCCTATTGTTGTCCTATGTGGCTACTTTTTAATGTTGATTGATTCAAAATTGAGTTGTTAGCCACTAGCTAGCTAGTGGCACTAAAAGTCAAGACAACAATCATCTACCATGATTACCTCATGTCTAGGTGTTTGTTGAGTTGGTGTGGGTCCACTATTTAACTCGAAAAGGGGCCCAATAGTGTTATTTACATTAAATAGTTAAACATGGTTACTGACATAGTTTAATGGTTTTAGATAAATTATTTTACATGATTTTCATAACTAGATTAAATTTAGGTTATTGATTAATAGATATATCATTAAACTGTCATAGCATTTGGAGATGCTAATTTAATTAGTGAATTTACTGATTATTATAATTAGCGTTAAAATAAATAAAATTTAGGAATTTACAATTAAGTGGAAATAAATGAAAAAGAGGAAATGTAAAAAAGAAATAATAGTAAATAAGATAAAGTGGAAAGGGTTAAAAATAAATAAATATATTGATAAAATAATAACAAAAACAAATAAAAAAAGATAAAATCTTAAAAACAAGCCACACCCTTTTCATGGGGAGAATAAGAAAGAAAAATGGAAGAGCAAGGGGAGAAAGGGATAAGAGGTGCATATTGGAGTAGAGAAGAGACACAAAATTAGAGTCAATCTAACAACGTAATCACCAAATCATAGACAAAGTTACATGTCTTAAATTTTAATGGTGCAATAATTCTATTAAGTTAATTTATCATAACATGAAAACTTTGTAAATTTACCTAGAGTCACCATACCACATTAGAATTGATGTTATACTCTTTGTTATTCTAAAGTTATGCAATACTTGGGTAAATATTATGCTATGTCATCATAAGAATCTAATTAAATTAAGCATAGAGTTAAAATTAATAATGCAATTATTGACTTCTCTCCATGGTGAAAGAAGAATGATTCTTTTCCTCCTCTACCATGCCTCATCCTTGAGATCAAATATTGAATTTGAATATATAAATTATCCATCTTGCAATAATCTCCCTACCTTTTTGAACATCATTCCAGCTCTTCCTAATAGAAGAGTATAAAGTATAATATTTTAATCATATTTCTTGTTGTTAGAAGATAAGTTAGACGAGAACCCAAATCTAGAAAAATAAATTGACTTATGGCATGAAATCAACCTAAGTCTTGTTGTCTATGCCCCAAAATTTATGATTGTGTTGCAATGATTCTAATTGATTTATACTTAGTGAGACTAATCTTGTAGAAATTTGTGTTTATAGAGATGCAACGAACCCATAATTCTAGAAAATTAAATTATCTTATGTTTAGTTAAAGATAATGAGGTACTTTTATAACTGAGGAAATGACTTCATATAGTATAATACCTAAATTAAAGAGTATAAATTTATAATAATATTTTAGCATTTAGTATGTAATGTGATTTGGTATTCAACACAAAATTTGCATACTAGGAAACAATCAAATATACCTATAGTCATCAATCTCTATAACATATTGTTAGTAGATATATCTAAGTGCTACTATAACATGATAGTCAAGTAATGATTATTGATGCAACCAGAATCCGTCCTCGATGTCTCTATATAATCATAGTAAAATGAGATAGCATTTTTTTAGTGATTTATGTGAGTATTTTTATAATCAGATTACATTGATCTTTAATGATAATCAGATTACAAATATGGTTAGGCTATATATATACATATATATATATATATATATACATATACATATATATATATATATATATATATATATATATATATATGATTACAATGATTTAATGATAAATTATAGCTATACAATATTATGCTTCATATGCTTAAAGTTATATTGTATAGCTATATAATATTGTTTATATTATTAAATCATTCTAACTTTCATCTCTATAACTTATTAATCAGATTTCTAATAACATTAGTTCTAAGTATGATATGCATGTATGGTGATCTGATATAAATCACCAGTATTTTATACTATAATAATCTAGTTATTCCAAAAATGTATAAAGTCATGTAACATAGCGTACTATGTCGTTAAAATTTGAAATCCAATGATGTTACATGTATTATAGAGGGAATATCATGAGGCTATCATATGATTACCCTATGTTCGAATATGCTTACATTAGCTAAATCAAATAATAATAGTATAATATAGCTAATGTTCCTAAGATGGTTGATACATGGTCATCTCCTTATATATATATATGGTGTAGTAATCGATTATAGATATATTGAGATATACATATTTACATGAGTTATTAGATAATGTATATTTAGTACATTCATAAAACCTTTCCTATTTGGATTTAACTTGTACCAAATTTAACATGTAAGATCTTTAAATCCTGAAATGTTCTAAGTCATATTGGGATTCCATAACTTAGTGGCTCGGATGGAAATTCAGATATAATATATAACTAGTCCTAAAGTAGTGGAGAGAGGTATATATAGTTATGTTCATAACATATATATATATATATATATATATATATATATATATATATATATATGGGGAAGTATGATCATATTAAAAGCTATAAATCAATTATATATTCAAGTATGGTTCATTCTGATGTTATATCTGGGTGGTATATATTCTAAGTCATGTTGAGATTCCATACCAGTATTTGAATGTCAATTTGTCTTGAGAAGAATAGAATACATATATAGGTAGTCTAATGATGTTAGTACCCGACCTGTTAACTTGAATGTATGACTATAATGATTGTTGAAATCATATTAAATTATTGGTCAGAATTCTAATAATTATTGAAATTTACAAACCATATTTATATTTTGGTATGTACTTTTATGTGAAACGTTATATGAATATAATTAATATGTATGAGGGTATTCATAGAGAAAATATATCTATACTTGGACTTGGGTATTCATATAATTACAAAACTTTTATAGGTGCATTGGGTCATACACCTATATCTATAGTTAATGGATTGTTAAAAAAGTTATAAGATTTTAAGGGACAATAAATTATAACCACATGAATACAGTCTCTTAGAAGAGTACAATATTAAATTATATTCATAAGAGGTATAACTTAGTTATGAGTTATTTGACTCTCTAAAAAGGCTATGACTATTTGTTAGTTTATATATTCAGTAATGAAAAACTATGTGTTATACATATTATGAGTATATTAAAATGTACAAATGTTTAGAAATATATAACATATATTAGTGCATCATGATGTGTGACTATAATTTATGTTTCTTGTGATTGCTAGTATGCAATTTAAACATAAGATATACTCAGTTGGTATAAAATATACATATTTAATAATTATTTAGGATTAAGGAGTGTTTGATTCTTGAAATTATAAGATTGGTTGTTCATGATTGAGTAGTGTGCTCATGTGTAATGAACTATGATATTATGGGATGTTATAAAGTGTCTTATGTTTGAAAAATACAGTCTAAATATAAGTCATATCTGGATGGTAAAAATTGTAATTATTATGTTTAGATACATTTATACATTTGATAGACTAAATGTATATGTGTTGGTTATTTCTATGAATAACATGTTTTATGATTGTTAGTAGGGGATTGTTTATGTGTGCATACAAATTCTCCTAAAAGTATAATAGATGCCAGAATGGAATATTATATGTTTGTGATAACTAGACTTTCTTGTTATAACTAGTTGTTTGAACAAAATCTTATGTCTCCATTGATTTATACCACTTTATTATGACTAGTTGTAGTATTTAATAGTTGTGCTTAAGAAAACTAGGCTATGATAATATGAGTTATCGTAGGGTGTTGTATATTCAGAAACTATCTATAGTATTTAAAATTTGTAGTTAAATATATATTATACTTAGATGATATAAGCTGTAGTCATTATTTTTATTGTGGGATAGATAATAAATTGAGATGCATTCATACATTTAATAGAATTAATATATGTTGTTAGATTATTCTATGCATAACATGTTATGTGATATAATATTTTGTAGGATGTAAAATTTATGAATCTATTAGTTATATTATGTTAACCAAATATTGAATTAGTGATAATAAGTAAGCTGTGAGATAGATTTCAATAGCTTACTAGCATCATTATGCTAGATGAAGGTAATTTGATCAAGTGGTGTATATGAATTTGATTGATTTATAGATCATTTATTATTTAAAATTTTAGCCAATGTAATATTTAATGAGATATTATCATTTCATGAGTATGATTTATATATTTTTTGCAATATCTTGAATAGAACAGGTTTCTATGATACACCACAAATTTATTTTTATAAATCATACAACACACGGGTACTATCTTGTCTTTCTGGATTCCCATGCCATCACTATCTAATCATCCATGAAAAGTGGGCCATTACCTAATGGGATTAGTATGGGGGATCATTGGTCCATGGTTGGTGTGAAAAAGCACTTAGATGATGCTCTCCCTCCCCATAATAGTACTACTTTTGAGATGACACTTGAGATTGCTATAGATACTAGAGTCAGGAGAACTATGCTCTAGGGAGCTATGTATCTTATATATGTACATTGTATTATATTATATTTATTATTGAGAAATTAATATGATGAGATGTAATTATTTAATTATTTGTACTCTAACATTAGCGGTTATATTGTTGTACCAATCATGACTGGAATTTGTAATTACTATGAAGTGTTTTATATGTTGATAGTGATAACTGATTGTTACATGTCATGTGTTTATTTATAGTTAACATAATTAGAGTGTATATATAGATCACTAATTTAATTCTCATGGTGAAGTTTAAAAAAGTGTATGTTGATTAAATTAAAAACAAAATCACAGTTATTTATGTCAAATTTAGTGGAGTTTTTATATGTGGTATCAAAGTTATGGCTCAAACTCTAGGACTTAATGAGTCCATTAGAATTTTTGTATCCTTATGGTTATCAGTGTGAACCTAAATAACATTCCACTGAGTAGGAAAAATCTCAAAATGTGAAAACATATGTAGTATTGTACTGGTTAAGTGAAGTATATTTTGAACTTGTAGTGCCTTAGTGCAGAATCATGTTACACCATGATTGGAATTATGAGATTTAGTATATCCTAATGTTTAGCTTGGTGACTATTGTAGATAATAGACATCCATGATTGTTTAAATTCTATTTACCTATGTGGATGAAAAGTGTGTCGTACGTTGAGTGTATACTTTAAGAGCACTTGTACCCTCTTAGAGTTGTTAAAGGGTTAGTTTAACAAGTGTCTCAATGGTGTTGCTTGTTAGGGGAGTGAATAACATAGTTCATGAGTTGTGAATAATATATTTCTTCATTATTTTTGATTATTTAGGTTGAACATCTCAGTAATAATTACATTATTACTTATTAATCAAGTCACCTTCACCATTGATGTTTTGTGTTGTGAGTGTTTAAAAATCATAGGATTCTTCTAACTTAAGTATATATACATTAGTTTTGTGTCTTATAGAAACTAATCATAGGAGTGGTAAATCCTATAAGACCATTTTTAGATTAGCACCACCTAGTGTGGTCGGAATTTTCTTGTATTAAAGTGTAGTAATTTTTGTTGAGGACTCCAAAGTGTTAGTAGTTTACTCATGAATTAGCACCCATATGTTTATGTGGACTAGGGAAGAGGTGCCTTCTCTCATAGATAGAATAGAGGTGAGTTGTTACTATCTCACAATCGTTTGAAATCATTATAAGCCATTGAGAGGGTTCATATTTTCATGATGTTGATTAAGTGTTTCCTTAAATAGAAACTTGTTTCTAAAATGTTGTTTAGACCTTATTCCCTTGAGTTTATGGGATACTGTCTTCTAATTCTTATTGAGAGAAGTTGTAGGATTAGATGGATTGATGCATCTCTATGGTTAATATTTTCCTTTTGGGTGTGAAAGTAGGTTATGATAATACTCTTACAAGTTTGGTAAGTAGGTAGTGATTATGGCAACTTGGGTTGTGGTTTTTTTCTTCATACCACATGATGGTATTTAAGAGTTTTGTTATTGAGATGTCAGTTCAATAATTTTTTTGTGGATTTTTAGAGTCACACTTTCCAGTGCTACTTTATCTAAAATTATGAAATTTGACCATATAGAGTGGCAAATCATGAATTTATATTAGATCTAGATTAAGAATTATATGTTGATTATAGTTGTTATGATATTATATACCCTTGATTAGATTTATATTATTCTTATCATGCTTAAAAAAATGTTCTTATGAGACATTTATGTACCTTTCACTAGGAGTGAGTAGGGTATAGGATGTGTGAAACATCTTGTTAGTCTAAAAAGGTTGAGATAAACTTTTAACTTGTTGTGTATTAGCCAAGCAAGCAAGGAGACATTATCTCACTTATTTCCTTTATAAGGTTATAAGGACAATGTGATCCTTGAAATTTATATGTTATGTTAATTTTAATATTATTTCCTCTTAACTATGAATAAAATATAATATGTTAAGCTATGAAATATGATACTAGTTATGTTTGTCTAAGTGACAACTTAATAGAATTACAAAATAACTGTATGATTTTTCTTGTATCTATGTTGATACATCTAGTGTTATTTAGCATATATTATTGATTTCTATGATTTGTTAGTATATATTTGTGATTCATTGAACTTTGTGCACATTTTGTAGATCATTAGGTGGTGTAGACCTAAGAGAAGAGTGGTGAATTAGGAATGTGAGTACTAAGAGATGAGAGTAGATCCTATTTAATCTCATATTGACTCAATAGTTACTAAGTTTGGATATGACAAGTGGATATTTTTAAATTAAAGATTTGATAGATGGACTTGTCAAATTTAGTCATATGACTATATGTATGTATATAGAAAATATTTCTTTCTTAATTTTGTATACATTAGAAATATAGTATTTCTAATTCTTATTCATCGTCATACCTATCAGGAGTTACATGGAGTAGTAGCAATATTGACATGTTATACTTATCAAGAGATACACACAGTAGCAATGGTATTAACTTATACACATCATTCTTTCTAGGTTTTCTAAACATTTTTCTCTAGAATGAGAAAAACACTCTCTAGATTAGAGAGATGGGCTGAGGGGATGAAAAGTTTTATGAAACTCTCTTTGGCCATTTTTTTCAAATTTTTAGATGATTTCATTAGATTTTGGAAAGTCAGTGAAACATTCATTGAAATATGTAGGGTCCTTCGATTTATCAAAAGTGGTTAGGCTTATAGTATATAGGCTTGTCTTACCAATTTTAGACCTTGGGGTAGTCATGATAAAACCATTCAAAGTAAGTGATACTCACAAATCTTGTTGAATATTAAGAAATTGTCATAAGATAGGATCTTGTGGGACCAATACTCTATGAATAGTAATACTTGGGAGAACTATGATGAATTCTACATATGAATTTAATATTTATTTGCTTGATTTGATATGCTATAATATGTTATTCTTCTACTAAACAATGCTTTTAATTTAGAACTTATGTTTGAATAGAAGTAATCTAGGATGATGACTAGCTTTAGAGGGAAGGATGTTACATCCTGATTCTTTACTAAGAAAATTATTTGATTATCCATGGATATTTATAGTTGACAAATTTTATTTGGTTATCTTTAACTAAGATTTGAGATATATGTTATTATGGGGCAGTTGTATATTACTTATGATACATTATTACATTGCTATGAGTTAGTTATAGTGTATATGTATTAAAATAATTAATGGTTAAGTGGTGTTATTTTTGTACCCTTAGTACATTAAATTACATTGACTAAGTAATAATATATTTTATTATTTATCATAAGTTTATCCTCATGTAAATAAATAATAAAATATATGAAATGACCTTTGGAGAGGTTAGACCCATTAATACGGTGGTTGAAAAAGGTCATTTATAATAGGTACATTACCTTATCTAAATAATAAAGTGTTTATGTTGTAAAATGAAATTTTAAAAAAAAAAGTTAGAGGAAAAAAGATTGTATTGGGTACTTGTTAGTTTCTCGAAATATGAATAATATTTGTTATTTTTTACCTCTTAGAGGTTTTCTCATATATATTTGTGTTATAGTGTGTTCAACTTTGCTCTCATTATTTCATGGTGATTGTCTTTGCTATTGGTTTCACATCTAGATCTGGTGTTTGTATGTAATCATATTACTTGTTCTATCATGGTATCAGAGCTAGTTGATGTGTGATCAAATAAAAAAATTATAGATCAGAGTTTTAGCTTATGTTCAATCCTAGATTTATTTATTTTTCAAGCCATGGTATGTTCATGAAATAATTTGAAGTTTTCTCTTTAGTAAAAGTAAGTTCTTTTATTTAATTCTCCTCTTAGAGCCTAGAGATTTTAAATATGTGCATTTTATCAAATTTCAATTTTATTCTCATAACATAAATCTATTTGGTTGTCTTGAACAGGCTATAAATACTTCTTTGAACAATAAAAATCATAATTATTTTTCTCTATGTTGATCTAGTGATCTGTGTGAAGGTGTTTGAATCTTTCTAGTTGTAGATATGAGCAAATATAAGTATTTCAAAGAAAGACCAGTGTTGAGAACCATTTTTTGGTCTAATGAAAGCTTAAATCTCATAAAAATTAGAAAGAATTTTGTTTTTATTGTTTTTAGATCTTGAAATTTATTCGTAAATGTCAGATCTCTATTTTTTTGACCTGCTAACACTCTTGGAGAAATCTTTGAAGCTACCAGTTTTAGATCTAGAAGTTTAGGTCATTTTGAGGTACCATTTTTTAGCATAAAAAGCTAAAAATGAGTAAAAAAATTATTTTTGGGCATTAAATCTCTATTCTAGTCGCTCCATCTACTTAGTTTTATCTTTTCCAAGCATTTTTGGCCTTTATTTTGACTGATTTAGACCCCTATAGCTTATTTTATTTTCTCTCTCTCCTCCTAAGCATGATTATACATCTTCTATAACAAAAATAAATAAATTTTGCATTTCTCAATCTTTTTCAGATCTATAAAATATATTTGATCAGTTTTGAGGCCTTCTAAAGCTATTAAAAAGGTCATTTGGAGGAGCAAAGAAAAGTTTCAAATTTTTACATCTCCATGGGCACCATAATGTGCCATAGTAGCAACAATAGTATTTAAATATCATTTTTCAGTTAATAAAACTTAGGACTAAATCTTCTAGATGTTTTGGAAGGTGATTTCAATCTTTAAATCTTCAAAAATAATTATCAAAAACTCATTTCATGCTTCCATCTCCTCCACGTGCTACTACATATTTTTAATGGTTATTAATAGTTTTGAAATAAAGTATTTATTAAATATTTGATTTAATAATTAGCCAATTTTTCATGTAAGCACATGGTGGGCCCATGTGTGTTGATTTATATTTTTTAAAAAGATTAAAAATATATTTAATTTTTTTATACAGTTAGGAGCTTTATTTTATATGTATTTACTATTTTGATTTTAAAAAATTAAAATTAATTAAATAAGTTTTAAATCATGTAGCTTGCATGTGAAGTCTTATATTAGATAAAGGGAAGTTTACTAGTATTTTTTGAAAAACACTTATAGATCTAAGGTCCTTAAATCAAATATTAATTCTAATATATTTTTTGATCAAAATTATTTATTTATTTTAAAATAATTAGTTAAAAATTTTTATTTTTAATCATGCAAAATCTCATGTGTGAAGCTTGCAACACTTTTGACACTTTCGACACCCTTGATTTATCATATTCTTTGTCGAAAATGGTCGTGTGACCAATCAATTTCTAGGTTTTTTCAACTTATGGACACATTGGGATATATATATATATATATATTTTTGAAACCTCCTACTATTTATTTTACAACAATTTTTTCATATAGTATAATTTATGACACTAATTATGACACTTGTGACCACTTTTATGACACTTGCAACTTTCACCCTTGTTATAATTATTCATGATTTTGAATTTTTTTACAATAAACTAAAGTGGTTAGTGTTGTTTAATCACTATAATATGTGTTTTTAATTTCAAAATCAAGTATAAAATATGTTAAAAAAAATTATATTTTTTTTTCAGTTTACTATAAATTGTAAACTTGTAGTGTCAACTTTAAAAGGAAGAAAAAATATTCATGACTCAAATTATAATATAAATTATTCCTAATAAGATATGTAATATTTGGTTAACTTAGTATTAAATTATTAATGAGATTATTGTATGTGCATCATGTAACCTACTTTTTAAATTTAACATGCTTGATTGCAAGCTTACATATACTCTTATTGAAGATTGTGTTAAAGCTTGATCCAAAAACTATGTGCAATAAAACTAACCCATATTTATAGATATTTTGTTGGTATTTTGATTTATCTAACCATCACTAGGCTATATATTTCATAATATGTGGGTGTTACTTCTAGATTCATGCAGGATCCATACTTGGATCATTGAAAATTAGCAAAGTGAATACTTCGGTATATAAAACGAACTTTAAATTGATTATGCTAATTTTTTTAGTTATTGTGATGCTAACCATATTATGATGAGTATATTTTTTGATATGGGTTTATGTTTGGTGTAGGTGTTATCACTTAGATCACTTCATGTGAAAGTTGCTAAAGAAGCCTTCGAGCTATGAAGGATGATAGAAGAACATCGTGCAGAAGTTATTTATTGTACCAACCTTCTTGGTGATAGTCAAAATTGTATAGATTTATAAAAAAATTCAATGCAACACCAAAAAACTAAAGCCTATTGAAATTCATTCAATGATGGGCTTATCAAAGTTGTCATTGAGGGAGAGTGTGCATTACAAAGTTACTTCTTAAAAGTTGTGTGGATCGTGTGTTTCCTTATATCTCTCTATACTTCTTCTCATTATAAAACATTGTAATATATCACTTTATGTGATTTTGATAAACTTCATATGGAAGTCTACATTGTACCTAACACATAGTAGCATGGAGGTCTTTATGTTATAAAAGACTTCAATATGTTTGGTTGATTATTCATGATTAATTATGGGATATAGTCTCATGATCATGCTAGCTTAAACTCACTCTAAGTGGTTTAGGGTAACATATTGTAATTCTTTTAAAGGTGCCTATGGGGACATAGTACAAAACCTTTAGATATTTATGGGTGTAGAGTGTAATTCCTATAAAGGTGACTATGTGATTGTGGTTACATAGTGTAATGTATTTGGGTATCTATAGTTGTATAATGTAATTCCTTTAAATTTGATTATGTGATTGCAGTTACATAGTGTAATACCTTTGAGTGACTATGTTTACATAGCATAATTCTTTTAAAGGTGAATATGACACGATGAAGGATGTTTCCTTCAATTATTACCTCTTAAAACTCATCATGTGGATGGTTCATGGAGTGTAAGTTCATTATGTTTTTTCATCTTAAAAATCACCATGTATCTCCACTTAACATTAAGGGGGAGTATTAGAACAATTAATGGTTAAGTGATGTTATTTATGTACCCTTAATACATTAAATCACATTGGTTAACTAATAAAATATTTTATTATTTATCATGAGTTATCCTCATGTATATAAATAATAAAATATATTAAATGATCTTTGGTGAGGTAGGACCCATTAATGTGGTGGTTGGAGTCATTTATAATGGGTAGATTACCCTGCCTATTTAATAAATAGTTTATATTGTAAAATCAAATGAAAAAGAAGTGAGAGGAAGAAAGACTATATTGAATACTTGTTAATTTTTCATAATATGAATAATCTTTGTGGATTTTTTACCTCTTCGAGGTTTTCCCACATATATTTGTGTTATGGTGTGTTTAACTTTACTCTCATTATTTCTTTGTGAATGTCTTTGCGATCGGTCTCACATCTATATCTGGTGTTCATATGCAATCATATTGCTTGTTCTATAAATACGTTTATATTATGAACATGTTGGTTTTTTATTTCATTTATATTCTATGATGTTATGATTTAACTACCTACTTGTTGTGAAGTTGACATAAGATAACTCATCCCTCAGAGCACGATGGAGGGAGAGCATAATTGGAGAGGGTGATGTAAATTGAGATGATAGAGGATGCCATATAAACTACCTAGAACCCTATACACACCACATTAGCTAGGACATGTTAGATACATAATAAATGGTTAGAATAATGTGTTTTGATGTTGTTTACATTATATAGTTAAACATCATTTCTAGCATAGTTTAATGGTTTTATGGAAATTGTCTTGCATGATTTGCATAGCTATATTAAATTTAAGTTATTGATTAATTGAAATATTATTAACCATCATGGCATTTGGAGATGCTACTTTAATTAGTGAATTTACTAATTATTATAATTAGTGTTAAAATAAATAAAATTTAGAAAATTTTAATTAAGTGGAAAAAACAAAAAAAGAGGAAAAAAATAATAAATAAGAGAAATTGAAAAGGGTTAAAAAAAAATAAAGATATTGATAACATAAACAAAAACAAATAAAAAAATAAAAAAATGAAACAAAGAGAAAATATTAGAAGCAAGCCACACCCTTTTCATGGGAAGAATAAGAAAGAAAAATGGAAGATCAAGGAGAGAAAAATAGAAGAGGTGCCTATTACAGTAGAGAAGAGAGGAAAAATATGAGTTAATCATAAAAAAATAATCACCAAATAATAGACATAGGTACATGCCTTAAATCTTAACGGTTCACTAATTCTATTAAGTTAATTTATCATAACATGAGAACTTTATAAATTTAGCTAGAATAACCATACCACATTATAATCGATGTTATATTGTTTTTTATTCTGATGTTATGCAATACTTGGGTAAATATTATGCTATGTCATTATAAAAATATAATTAACTTAAGCATGGGGTCAAACTTAATAATGCAATCACTAGCTTCTCTCCGTGGAAAAAAAAAAGAATTATTCTTTTGCTCCTCTACCATGCCTCACCCTTCATCTCAAATATTGAATATGAATATATAATTTATCTAGCTTGCAATAATCTCCCTGACTTTTTGAACATCATTCCAATTCTACTTGATAGAAGAGCATAAGGTACAATATTTTAATCAGATTTCTTATTATTAGAACAAGTTAAATGGGAACCCAAATCCAGCAAAATAAATTGACTTATGGAATGAAAGTAACTTAAGTCTTGTTGTCTACACCCTAAAATTTATGATTGTGTATGCAGAGATTTTGATTGAATTATACTTAGTGAGACTAAACATGCAATGATCTATGTTTATAAAGCTACAACAAACCCATAATTACAGCAAAATAAATTATCTTATGTATAGTTAAAGACATTTAGGTGCTTTTATAACTAAAGAAGCAAACTCATACATTCGAATACCTAATTTAAAGAGTAGTAATTTATAATAAATTTGCAGTGGTTAATATATAAGGCGATTTGGTATTCAACATAAAAATTTCATACTAAGAGACAATCAGATATAACTATAGTCATCAATCTCTATAATATACGGCTAGTAGATATACATGAGTGCTAGTATAACATGCTAGTCAAGTAATGATCATTGATACAAAAATAATCTATCCTCGACATCACTATATAATAATAGTAAAATGATATAACATTTTATTGCAATTTATGTGAAAGCATTATTATAATCAGATTACACTGATCTTTAATGATAATCAAATTATAGAGATATAGAGATGATATGGTTGGGTGATTCATATGATTTAGCCATATATTTATTATCATATATATATATATATATATATATATATATATATATATATATATATATATATATATATATATATATATATATATATATTTGATAATAAATTATAGATATATAATATTATGCTTCATATGCTTAAAAGTATATTTTATAGCTATATAATGTTGTTTATATTATTAAATCATTCTAACTTTCATCACTATAAATTACTAATCATAGTTCTAATAACATTAGTGTTAAGTATGATATGCATGTATGGTGATATGATATAAAACACCAATATTCTATACTATAGTAAATTGGTTATTCCCAAAATGTATAAAGTCATATAACATAGCATACTATTGTTAGGACTTATCCAAAGTCTTAACTTAGCTTAAGATTTTATTATGTTCGGTTAATTTAATAATTATAAATGGGGCATGCATATTTTATAAAGACACCTTCATAAATAGATTAGATTAACTTTATTTGGGTAGTTTTTATGTTTAAGTTAATTAATAATGTAAACTACCTATTGGGTGGAATTCCTGTAGGCGTTAGTTAATATGTTGGTTTTACCGATATTAGGTGAAATATTATAAATAAATATTTATTTCATGTAAAAGGGTTAATGAAGTAAAGGCACCCTTTCTATTTACTTGATTTTTGGTGATTAATAAAACAATTGTGGACCTACACTCAGTGGGCACAAGATTCAACCTATTTTAGTTATCAGAGCATGGTTTTGGAAAGCATGGTGAATACATGAAGCTTGGTGAATTTGGGAGAAGGTAAGGTGAAAAGATAATTCACATCGAATTGAAAGTCTCATGTGAAATAAAAATTTGAAGTATAAGGTAAACTTTTTGAAATAAACATTGGAGTAGCTTAATATTGAGAAATTTGAAAAATGATTAATTTTTTTAATTTTTTAAATATTTTTTGGCATTGGTTAATTTCAGTTTGAAATAAATAACCCTGTATATTGGTCTTGTACAAACATATAATTGATCAAGTTTGTCATACTCGAATTACTTTCAAAACACCTTTTTTAACATTCTAAATTGAATTTTGAAGCTATAAATGATTCAAACTTGTTTTAAAACTCTAAAAAATTGCCCAAAAGTTATTTTTACATTATTTTTCCTCTGGATATTCCTGTGACTAGTTGAAATGGCCTTCATTTATTTTTAACATCCATTTGCTCAGTATATATTATCTTTTTGAATTCCTAGAGATCAATTATCAATTCTCAAACCCTACCAGAAGTTTTTCAAGCTATAAATTATAGTAGTACAGCCCATTTTTGTAGAAATATGGCATTTTGATGTCCTATATAATAAAAAATGAGTTTTACTCAACCAAAATTACTTCTATCAGTCTCAATCACTGGCAAATAAATAAATATTCAATCTTGTAAGGTTTTATATAGCCCAGGTAAAGTATAAGAGGTTTTCCAACTTTCTCAGATCAGCCATGGCATTTAAAATCCTCAGTATGGCATTGAAATATTGCAAGCAAATAAAAAATTTCATTTTTCAAAGTTTGATATAAATTTAAGGTTTGGTGGGGCCTACTTAAAGGTTGAAAGAATTGATGTTTCATTTTGGTCAAAAAACTTCATGGGATTTCTTAATTTTACTCACCTAAGCAAAATATTTTTATTATCATAGAGCTAAAAATCAAGTTTATATAGAACATTCTATCCTTATAAACTTGTAAATGTTCATAGAACACTTGGAAGGACATATTTTGGATAAAACTTTGTAACAAGGAGGTCAAGGGTTCAAATCTTATTTTTTGAAAGAATTTTCTTTATGAAGATGCTTTCTTGAAAAGGAATATTTCCTTTTTACATTTTTTTAATATGCTTTGCAAGTTGTAAAAAGCATATTTGATTGTAAAAACATGCATACTTGTTGAAAATTTACATGTGAAGTTGTTATCTTTTATTATTGTATATCTCAGTGACATAAGGGTTTATCTTAGTGAAATAAGGTTGTTTTTGGAGACATAAGGGTATAATTATTTAATTTTTGGTGTGGATAAGTGCAAAACCCATCATTTTTTTTGTTCTCTATGTGGAGGTTAAGTGCAAAAACCCCGTAGAAGCAGTGTTTTGAGTAGTGAGTATGGCATATTTCTATTTTGTTGCATTTTTTTTCATTTTATCACACTTACTTTTCTTTGTTGCACTTTCATTATTTTCAAGATGCCAAAGATTCAAAATTTACTTTGAGATAGTGATAGATTAACAATTTTTAATTATTCAAATTGGAAATGTTTGATGGAAGCTTCATTAGTTTTTAATGAATTATGAGATATTGTTAAGAATAAAAATCTCACATTGCCAATAGAACAGGCTAAACTTGATGCATTTAATTTATGTGATTCTAAGGCCTTAGCATTGATCGAATATTTTATTACTCATGATACTTATATTTATATTGAAAATTATTCTCATAGTTACACTACATGGAAAATATTATCTGATTTGTATGATAAGAAACCTAAGCATAAGAAGATAGATATTCATATGTAGTTGTTTACTTTATCATTAAATGAAGATGGGGATATGGGAGAATATATCTCTAAGTTAAAAAATATTACTACTGAGTACATGAAGGCTGGGTTTGGAAAACTAGATGATGATCTCATAGTCACTATTGCTTTGAAAGGACTACTTGGGTCCTATAAAAACTTTATAGAAATGTTGCATGTCTCTGACAAGATCATAAGTATCACTTTTGACAATATGGCTGAGTTGTTCATCCAACATGACCTCTCTCTACCCAAGAAATCTAAGGAAACTAAGGAATCCCATGTTTTAGAGTCTAAGACTAGTTCATCATCATCTGGGCATCAAAACAATAGAGGGAATAGTTATAGAGGAGGTTGAGGTTACAAAGGAGGTAGATATCAAAATAAAGGTAGAGGTTATTCAAATCAACAACAATCTATCCATTCCCATTCAAATGAGACAAGTGATAGAGGACATGATCATCACTATTATAGGGGAAAAGGTTGAGGTAGACTAAACATTCATTGTCATCTATGTGGAAATTTTGGTCACATTGCTTCTCAGTGTAGAATTCCTTTTGATAAAATTTAAAGGCCACAAAAAGTGACTAAGTCTAACTCTACTCAATATGTTGATCATGACTATGATGAGTCTAGCAATGTTGCTCATGAATTTACATTCACTACTTTGGGGCACATTGATTATATGGAATATGAGGCTAGAGATGACCTCACAAATGTATGGGTCTTAGACATAGGAACAACCAAACACATGACATTTAGGTGAGAATTGTTTTAGAATTTCAAAGAAGATTTTCTTTCTCTAGTTGATTGGTAAATAAGTCTATGTATATTCTTTTAGGACTTGGGTCTATTCAAATTATTCTTCCTAATGGTTCTATAAAATAATTAGAGAATGTTTGGTATGTTCCCACATTGAAGAAACATCTTCTTTCCTTGGTAACTATTCAAAATAATGGTTATCAAATTGTGCTTAAAAATGGGCTCATCCATATCAATTCAGTGAAGGATGGTTATAAAACCATGTATATAGGATATGAGGATGTAAATTTGGTTAGATTACACTGTAAAGTGCTTCCTCCCATAGTGGAACTTGTAGTAGTTATTGAAATAGGTATAGGTGCTATGTCTACATAGTGATTATGGCATCTCCGATGTGGACATTTGAATTTCTACTCTTTAGTGGACTTGTAGAGATATGGTATGGTGAAAGGGTTGCCCACTTTTTGTAAAGATAGTATTCTTTGTGAATCATGTGTTTTGGGCAAACAAAATCAAGAAATTTTTCCTAAAAACTCTTCATGGTGAGCTAAAAGATGGTTGTAGTTAGTTCATAGTGATGTATGTCACATTAAAAAGTCATCCATTGGAGGGTGTAGATATTTTATGTTGTTTATTGATGATTTTTCTAGGATGACTTGGGTGTTTTTCATGAAAAACAAATTAAATTTTTTCATTAAGTTTGTTGATTGGTTACACTTAGTTGAAAAAGAAACATGTTCACACTTAGCCACTCTTCATTTAGACAATGGTGGTGAGTATACTTCAAATGAGTTTTTAGATTATTGTTGAGAACATAACATTCATCGACAATATAGTAATTCTTGCACTCCACGACAGAATAAAGTATCTAAATGAATGAATAGAACCTTAAAGGGCACAACATGAGCTATGTTTCACTATAAATATCTCAATGATAAGCTTTGGATAAAATCCATTGGTACTATAATGTATTTGAGAAATAAGTCCCCCACAGTAGCTATTTTGGGACAAACTCCATATGAGGCTTGGTATGGGTTTAAACCAAAATTTAAACACTTGAAAATTTTTGGATGCTTTTATTTTGCTTTAGTTCCCACTAAACATAGAACTAAGTTAGAACTATAAAGTCTAAAATGCATCGATCTTGGATAATCAGAAAATAAAAAGGGGTATCATTTGCTTGCACAAGATATAGGTAAATTCATAGCAAATCAAGATGTAGTATTTGATGAATTTGGGAATATGAATAGTACAGAGATTGATTCTCAACTTGATAGGTTAGAGAGAAAAAATGCAAAAAGAGATAGGGGTTTGAATAATGGGGCTAATTCCTCAAGGTTGTGATATGAAACTCAAATTCCTTCATTTTCCTCTCCATCTACTAGTTCACAGGTTGATGACTTAGAAATTGTTGAAAATTCTCTACGTTTCCCTTCAGATGGTGCACATGATAAGAATTCTAGTGATCCTAATTTGAATAATTTGAATAAATATCCAAAATGGGCTCAAAGTAATTTTTATGACTTGAAAATAGATAAATTTAGTTTAATAGGTCCTAGGAGTTCTCATAAATATGTGAATTATGAAATGGTTGTTACTACTTCTTCCACTAAGCCATCTACTTTTGAGGAGGCATCTATTGAACATGTTTGGCAACATGCAATGGAAAGTGAGTATAATGCAATACTTAATAATAATACTTGGGTTCTGGTTGATCTTCCTCCACATATTCAACCCATAAGATGAAAATGGGTTTTTAGGACTAAGTATAAATTGAATGGCTACATTGAAAAACATAATACAAGACTTGTTGCAAAATGATATGCACAACAAGAAGGTATTGACTATGAGGAAATTTTTTCACCAACTACCAAATGACACATTATTTGTATGGTACTTGCCTTAGTAATACAAAATGGTTGGAAATTACATCAAATGGATATTAAAAGTGCTTTTTTGAATGGTGATTTATAAGAAGTATACATGAAACAACCTTAGGGTTTTGAACAGGTCGCTACATAACATAAAGTGTGTAAATTGATAAAACCTTTGTATGGGCTCAAATAGGCACCTAGGGCTTGGTATGAGAAAATGGATTCATAATTGAAATCTATTGGTCTTCAACATAGTGAATTTGATGATAATCACTATTTTTGAGTGCAGGGTAAGAAATTGGTGATTCTTGTTCTCTATGTTGATGACTTGTTTATCACAGGCAATGATGAAAACCACAACAAATCTGTGAAGAAGGAATTAAAATATGGGTTTGAGATGATAGATCTTGAATTTTTTCACTACTATCTAGGCATAGAGGTAACTCAGAAAGAGCATAGTATTTTTATTTTACAAACTAAGTATATTTTTGAGCTATTAGATAGGTTTGGCATGAGTGATTGCAAACACGCCCTCCCTCCCATGGAAAGTAACTTGAAATTATCTAAGGATGATAGCAGTGCCTTTTTTGATGGCACTAAGTATATAAAATTGGTGGGAGGTTTGATATATTTAATGACTACTAGGCCTGATATATCATTTTTAGTTAGAATTTTGTCTAGGTTTATGCAGATCCTAGAGAAATTCATTAGCATGAAAAAAAATGAGTACTTCATTACCTTTAGGGAGTGAAAAGATATGGCCTTGCATACCACTACAACAAGAAATGCAAACTTGTTGGGTATTTTGATGCATATTTTATTAAATGTGTAGATGATAGAGTGTCCACAATAAGATACACTATGTATATGGGTTTAACTACCATTACTTGGTGTTGTAAAAAGTAAGAATAGTGGTAAATTCATCAACAAAATCAGAGTATATGACAACATGAGATGCTTCTAGAGAAATTATTTACTTATGGTGTATTCTTGAAGATCTTCAGGTTTCTTAGATTTCTCCTACATGGTTATACATTGATAATCAAAGGGCAATCAAGATATCCAAAAATATAGTGTTTCATACCAAAACAAAACATATGGATGTCAAATATCATTATTTGTGAATGCTAGTGGTAAAGAAAGCTCTTGATCTGATATGTTACCTAACTATTGATTAGACAACTGATATTTTCACAAAACCCCTTAACAAGATCAAATTTGAAAAATTTAGAAAAATACTTGGTATGTGTCCAAAGACCTAACTTTGGATCATAGGGGGGTTTGTTAGGACTTATCCAAAGTCTTAACTTAGCTTAGGATTTTATTGTGTTAGGTTAATTTAATAATTTTAAATAGGGCATGCATCTTTTATAAAGACACCCCCATAAATAAATTAGATTAACTTTATTTGGGTAGTTTTTATGTTTAAGTTAATTAATAATGTAAACTACCTATTGGGTGGAATTCTTATAGGAGTTAGTTAATAGGTTAGTTGGTTTTACTGGTATTAAGTGAAATCTTATAAATAAATATTTATTTCATGTAAAAGGGTTAACAGAGTAAAGGCACCCATTCTATGTACTTGATTTTTGGTGATTAATAAAATGCTTGTGGACCCGCACTCAGTGGGCACAAGATTCAACTTATTTTGGTTTTTTGTTATCGACTATGTAGTTAAAATTTTAAATCTGATGATGTTACATGTATTATAGTGGAAATATCATGAGTCTATCATATGATTACCCTTTATTCGAATATTCCTATATTAGCTAAATAAAATAATAATAATGGTATAATATAGATAATGTTCATAAGATGATTGCTACATGGTCATCTCCATATATAATTTCTTTGAGCATATGATGTAGTAATGGATTAAAAATATATTGAGATATACATATTTATATGAGTTATTAGATAATGTATAGTTAACATATTTCATGAAACATTGCCTGTTTGGATTTAACTTGTATTGAATTTAACATGCAAAATTATAAAATCCTAAAACATTCTAAGTCATACCAAGATTCCATAACTTAGTGGCTCAGATGGAAATGTGGATCTAATAAAGATTTAGTCCTAAAGTAGTGGAGAGAGGTATATATAGTTATGTTCATAACATATAGTCATGGTGGTATGATCATATCCAAAGTTATAAATCAATTATATATTCAAGTATGACTCATTATGATGTTATACCCAGGTGGTATATATTCTAAGTCATGTTTAGATATCGAATGAGTATTTGATGTTAGTTTGACTTGAGAAGAATAGAATATGTATATAGGTAGTCTACTAATGTTAGTACCCAATTTGTTAACTTGAATGTATGAATATAATGGTTCTTGAAATCATATTAAGTCATTGGTTAGAATTCTAATGACTATTGAACTTTACAAACCATATTTATATTTTGGTAAGTAATTTTATATGAAACATTGTATGAATATAATCAATATGTATGAGGGTATTCATATAGAAAATATATCTATATTTAGACTTGGGTATTCATATAAGTACATAACTTTTATAGGTGCATTGGGTTGTAAATCTATATCTATAGTTAATGGATTGTTAAAGACATTATAGGATTTTGTGAGATAAGAAATTATAACCACATGAATATAGTCTCTTAGAAGAGTAATAAATTATTGAATTATGTTTATACGAGGTATAACTTGGTTGTGAGTTATTTGACTCTCTAGAAAGGCTATCACTGACTGTTAGTTTATATATATTTGGTAATGAAAACTTATGTGTAGTACATATTGTGAGTATATTAAAATATAAAAGTGTTTAGACATATATAATATATATTAGTTCATCGTAATGTGTTCCTATAAGTTATGTTTCTTCCAATTGCTAGTATGTAGTTTAAACATAAGATATACCTAGTTGGTATAAATTGTGCATACTTTTTTACTATTTAGGATTAATGAGCATTTGATTATTGAAATTATAAGACTAGTTGTTCATGATTGAATAATATGCTCATGTGTAATGAACTATGATATTATGGAATGTCATAAAATGTTTTATGTTCAAAATATACAATATAAATATAAGTTATACCTAGGTGGTACAATCTGTAATTATTATGTTTAGATACATTCATACATTTGACAAACTAAATGTATGTGTGTTGGTTATTTCTATGAATAACATGTTTTATGACTATCAATATGGGATTATTTATGCATGCATACAAATCCCCATGAGAGTATAATAGATGATAGAATAGAATATTATATTTTTGTGAGAATTAAAATTTCTTGTTATAATAGTTATTTGAATAGAAGCTTATGTCTCCATTGATTTATACCATTTTATTATGATTGGTTGTAGTATTTAGTAGTTATTCTTAAGAACACCAGACTATGATAATATCAGTTACCATAGGGTGTAGTATATTTAGAAAATATTTATAGTAATTAGAATTTGTAGTTAGATGTATATTATACCCAGATGGTATAAGTTGTAGTCATTATTTCTATTATGGGATAACTAATAAAGTGAGATGCATTTATATGTTTGATATAATTAATTTATGTTTTTATATTATCCTATGCTTAACATGTTATGTGATATAATTGCTAGTAAGATGTAAACTATATGAATCCGTTGGTTATATTATGTTAACCAAATCTGGCATTAGTGATACTGAGTAAGTAATGAGATAAATTTCACTAGCTTATTAGCATCACAATGCCAGATAAAGGTAATTTGATGAACTGGTGTGTATGAATTTGATTGATCCATAGATCATTTATTATTTAAAAACTTTAGAAAAATTAATATTTAGTGAGACATTATCATTTCATGAATATGATTTACATGTTTCTATGATATTTTGAATATAATGGGTTTATATGATACAATGCATGTTTAATTTTAGAAATCATACAACACATGGGTACTAACTTGTCTTTCTGGATTCCTAAACCATCACTATCTACTCATCTATGAAAGGAGGTCCATTCCCTGATGGGATTAGTACATGGTATGTTTGTCCTTGGTTGGTGTGGAAAAGCACTCAGATGATGCTCTCCCTCCACACAATAGTGATACTTTTGAAATGATGCTTGAGATTACCACAAATACTAGAGTCAAAGGAAATATGCTCCAGGGAATCGTGCATCTTATATATGTACATGGTATTGTATTTATTATTCAGACATTAATTTGATGAGATGTAATTATTTAATTATTTGCACTCTAAAAATAATGGCCATATCATTGTACCAATCATGTTTGGCATTTTTAATTACTTTCTATATTGGTTATGATGTGTTCCATATGTTGATAATGATCAGTGACTGTTAGATGTCACGTGCTTATTCATAGTTAACATACTTAGAGTGTATATCTATTGACTAATTAGATTCTCATGGTGAAGTCTTAAAAAGAGTATGTTGATTAAATTTTAAAAAATAATATTTATAGATGTCCAACCCAGTGGGGTTGTTACAAATATATATTAGCTATGAATAAAAATAAAAGTTGATACTTAACCTATAACTATTTGAAAAAAAGGTTTCAATCTTTCACATAGAAACTTTCCATGAGAGGGAAAGCCTACGTTGAGACACTTTAGCTATGCACAGAGGATTCCATGGGGAAGAAAATCATGCAAGAAGTAGGGGTAGGGGCATGGTAGAGCCTCCCTCTTCAATGCTTCTCTTCCCTATAAAAATTTGCAAATAAGCAACCTTGAAACTACAAAGGCCATTCAAGTGGTTTAGGGCTTATTTTATAAGATGAATTAGGGATTTAAGAAATGAAGGGTCTAGATCTATTTCATCTAATGGATGGGAATTACTACTCCATTAACCATTAATTTTGAGAATTATACATGTTTTTATCAAATAATTTTAAAAAGGGAAGTTGAGTGACTTATGGTCAGACTATTATTATTGAATAGTAATAATAATTATTTAGTAAATGATCTAAATGTCATTTAATCTTTTGACCATGGTATTAAAAACTAATTACTCAATTTTTAAAAACATTATTTAGGGGATTTTTAAGAAATATATTAATAAAAAAAAGTGGGATCCACTTAGCTTTGTGCATAATGCTCATCCCCCACCATTTTTTCAAAAAAACCCTTTGGTGTCTCAACGATGTGTAAGTGAGACTTGTAATTATGGTACCATTGTATGTATCATTAAAAAAATAATAATTACATTGTGTGATGTGTGTTTATTTTTGGATTTACATGCATCATATAAAATGTGAAAAAGCCTCGTTTAAAAAAACCATCTTTCTATCCTATTCAATTTTAAAAAATCGAAGCAATAAAATGTTTGAATCAATTTTTTAATCAACTTAGATTTCCAATAATTAGCCCTCAATCGTTATTTTTATAGATGAAAATGTTCAGATTTAAAACATTGGCACAAAAAGTTAACCATATAAAAACTCATTAAAAAATTCAAAATTTAATTTGAAAAATTATTATATATATATATATATATATATATATATATATATATATATATATATATATATATATATATATATGTATATAGACTCAAACTTGTAATGTGTCAGTTAGTCTATGATAATAACCAATGTATCCATGGACAAAATTATTGTTCTAAAAATTTAAGTAAGAGCATTTGTTACTATAAATATTTTATGTGATTTATTAACCACATTCATAATTTTTTTTTATATTAGCCCAAAATGAGTGGGGGGATTCCCTCAATTATTTTAGTCCTTTATTTTAGTCTTTGTCAAAAAAGGGTGCACCCATATGCGTTGTCCCATATTTTTTGTTGTTATTCATTTGATATTGGTTTATGTACTAAAAGAGTCCCATAATTTAAATTCAATTATCTATAAACATACAAGTATTATAGTTCATTGCATAATACACACAATAAGAATTCACACAATATTTACCTATCACTCATAAATAAATCATAAGCACTCAAAAGAGTTTGAGCTTTTATAATTTTCTAAAAATGTCATTTTTACATGGATCAATTTTGGCACACAAACTAGGTCTTCAGATATTGTATGTTTCTTACAGTCATTCTAGGGCAAGGAAGAAATATGTTATTGTAATAAAAAGGAGTTAAAACACATAAATTAGTGTGAGGGAATATAATATCAAAAACAATATCACATATTCATAAAATACATTTTTTGACCTCATTTTACATGTCAAAATCAGCCCTAGTGCTATTAACACTTACAAGAACACCCTTGAATCTCGTAGCATCATATCATGATCATATCTATATTTTCATGTGAGAATGTTTGACATCGTTGAGTGCACATTTTCATGTTCAGATTTAGAGGAGTGTCATGTTCAATTTATTTATTCAAGATATGACTCTAAACCCTATATATTTGTCCTCTTAATTGATATGAATTAGGTATCACTAATTATGTTTGTTGTTTTTGCATGTATTTTTAATACTTAAATGTAACTCATAGGGTTTGTCCTCTTAATTGATATAAATTAGGTAATATGTTTATTGTATTTACATATATTTTTAATCCTTAATTAACTGTAACTCATTTATTTGGATTTTATTTTGTTGAACATGCATTATCTTATACCGTTAGACTTAGGTCACACCTCATATTATATTCAATATTAAATTTTTATATGTTAATTTCATCATATACTCTTAGATTTGAAACATTGGTTTCATATTGCTTGATTTTATTTATCAAGGGTAATAAGGATTCATAAATTATAGTGTACATAATTTAATGTTGTGTTATGCTATTTTATTGTTGTATATTTAAACTTTGTATGAAGTCAAATTAACTTCTAGTTTATATCCTAGTTTTTATTTATCATCCTTGGTTAGCATAAGATAAGTTTTAATTATCATGTTTTTGGCTATTTAAATATTATGTTTGTTGTATCTAATTAATGATTATTCTCTTCCTCTTTCTTAGCTAGTTGTTAGCTCATTTTTAGTTAATTTATTAATCCGTAAACTGAGGAAATGTAAGCATATTTAATTGCATCTTATATTGTTTAAACTTAACTAAAAATTATGAAATTCCATATTACATATCAAGTGACTCAATTTTTTTATATTTACTTTATAGATTATTTGTCACATGTATATATAGAAACTAAAACTATTGTTTCCTTAGTTACATCTAGGAAATCCATATAACTAGTATTGAAATAGTTTTTCTCCTAAGATTTTTAAAATCTAAGGTGCTCTCATTTTGAGAATTATATCTTGCTACCATGCACCTTGGATTTTTTTGTTACCCTTGTAGTCTCCTTCAATTTTTCTATTTAGAATATGGTTGGGCTAAAATAAATTGTACAAAGGTTATTAAAATATTTGATTCATCAAGAGTAGTTGTTTATTTCATCTAAAATGGGAAGATGAGACCCATGTTATTATAAATACTCTTTCACAAATATATATTTTAAATAGACCATTTATAATTCTAGTATGTAGTATGTATTGAAAATTATAATGAAAATTTCCCAAAAAATAATATAAAATTAGTTGGCATGCCTTTATACACTTTCCAACTCTTGTGTATTCCTCATCATACTTCTTGTAGTTACTTGTTTGGATACCTATGACATCATATTGTGACTATGTTTCTAGTCCTTAATGATATACTAATGTGTCTATCCTATCATTGACTATATATTATCTAGTTTTATTACCATAAACTTACCAATGATACCTCATTTGACGTCCATTGATATGAATTCTAAAAACCAAAAAACACTATCGCTTCCACATGCATCAAATATACTTGTTGCACCTCTTATTTCACTACAACATTTTGATTATTTAAAGTCATGATAGTGGTTTTTTTGTTGATGAGCCTCTAGGGTTTCCCCTTTTTTGACATCTTAGAGATTTGATGTAGATCTAGGTAGGATATAACTCTATTGATAATTTTCCAACTTTTAACTGGTGATTCATCCTTTTGGTGGTGGGGCATACCCCTATTTTAAATGGTTGTCTCCACTATCTCTAAATCTTTGGATGTAGGGACAACTAGTGCGAGCAAGAGTGATCATGACACCAAAATAATCAATGAAGTTTGTTCTAAAGGTTTTTCATGAGGTAATGGTGCTAACCTATACACCCCCTTACCTAATTTCATTCTTGATCTACTTAAATTTGACAAAGCTTGCTTTTTTTTGAAAATTTTACTTTGATTGCTTATTTTATGGGAATATCCCCACTAAGAGCCTCTTGAAATAATGGGTTATAACTAGTGGCAAGGCCATGGTATGACACTAGGAGTCTAGAACCTCACCAAGGGTTTCTTATTATATTATTTCTCCAACACAGATCACTGTAAAGACATTATAAATCATGGTCTTTGGTTCATTCATAACACACTTGTAATGTTCTCTCATTGGACTCAACATTTTAAAATTTTAGAGTAAGTGAAACTAAAAATTACAATATGGTTTGAGTTTCCTAGTTTGCCTCTCCCCCTCTAGGGTTTTATTGGTCAACTCATAAAACCATTAGGGCATTTCATATACCATGGATAGTTAAATTATTTTATGACCCATCCCAAAAAATGGGTTTATGTGGAAGTTGATCTAGCTTAAGATCTCAAGGAGTCTATTGACATTCAAATAGGTAAAAATTGATTTAATCAGTGTGTGATTTACATCAATTTACTGAATACTTGCTTTAGGTGTAAATACTCATATCATATGATCCATGGATATCCCTTAATGGTACATGCTCCTCCTACTCCTCAGGAAAAGTGTGGGATTGGATTGAGAACCTAGACTATAAATGATGATGGTTAGACCACCATCACCAATAAAAATAATATCTCAGTAAGAAATAGTGGTAAACCTCATTTTTCTAATTATCACCCGATCATGGCTCCCAATGCCTCAACTCCTATTGGAAAAAATGTTTTTTCTATGCCTAATATGGATTCACCTCCACTTATGCACACACTAAAAATGGTGGCTAATTTTTTAGCTATTCCATCTTTAACTCCACAAGCTATATTATCACAACCCCCTCCTAAGTGACTTCATCATAAGAGGATCTTAATCTTGTCACCCTTAATCATAAGGTGGTCCACCAGAATTCTCAAATCTTTTCTCCTTCATATGATGAGGAATACATGGAACACAAGTGACATCCTTTTTAGTTTGGATAATATGTGAAGCACAAAACCATTTTTAATCAGTTTGTTATTATTGAAGACATTAAAAAGGGAGATGACATGAAACTTAATGTCTCCCAATGATAGTATATTCTTGAAATGTACAAGGTCTTACTAATCTATCATGTAAGTATGAAATCAAAAACAATTTTCATTTTTTTAACAATATAAAAATTCTTCATATGAATGAAGTAAATATATATGGCTTTCTCCTATAAAACACAACATGAATAATTTAGCCTAGGTCCCTTTGTTAGAATACCATGCATAGACCTGGCCATGGTGGGGTCATCACTCTTTTAGCTTTGGATCTTTCTCAAAACATTATTTCTTGGGGATCTGACCCCACATCATTTTGTTTAGACATTGTTTGAATTTGATAATCACACAATTAGGTTGGTCAATATATATGCCTCTAATAATGCTATGGAATGGAGCCTACTTTTGAGATGGTTGGTAGACTATTTTATAGATGTTCATTAGATACTTTATGTGGATTTTAATATGGTTAAATATATTGAAGATGAGGATGGTCATCTTCCCATGTGTTGATGTGTTAGATAATGGGAGGCATGGCTTTACATGTACAATAAACTCAGGTTGTTTGAACCAAAACACCATCAAAGAAAATATTTATACTCTCCTAGTTTACATGATCCAATTTTTGATAAGGAGATGATAGAGTTATTGAACATTTAGACCATGCTCTATTGGATGAACAAGATCTCTTATTTTTATTCATGTTAATGATAGGCCAATTTTTGTGCTCTCTAACACTTTTTTGTCACATCATCATCCTATCTACTTTAATAGTGGGTGGACTACCCCTCAAGTGAGGTCTACCAAAAAACATTTCTATCTCAACATTTCTCATCTTAAGCATGAGATAACTATTAGGCAAATTGTAATTTTTTTAAATTTGGTTCCTATGTCCACTGGGGACTCTAGCTAGATTTAGTGTTGGATTGATGCTTTTTATCACACTACCATCTTTCTTAATGTTTATGGTAATCAAAATTATATTTTTTCTAATGTTTTCATAATATTATAAACAATTAATATCTCTAAATTTAATAGGAAATTGATGCCTCACATTTTAATGTTCATTTATGAACCCAAACAACTCTTTGGTGGCACAAGCTACAATTTGCAGAGACCTAAAATGCCAAAGGAAATCAACTATGTCAGATGCATTGTCTTAAAATTGGAGACAAATCAAAGTAACATCATGTTTATTCTCAAGGCTAGTGATCCTAAGGTTATTATTAACTAGAGAATAATTAATCTTCTAAATGTTTATTATAAGATAATTTCTAAGGCATTGGTTCTTATACTTAGGCATCTCCTTCCTTTAATTGTCATAAGTGAGCAAATTGGGTTTATATAACATAGATATATCCTTGGCAATATAATTATTGTTTGGGAAGGCATGCAATAGGATTGGGTCTCTAGTCAAAAGATACTTTTTGTTAATATTAATTATAAGAAGTCTTATGACTAAATTGAGTGTAATTTTATCTTAGACATGATCCAATCTCTTATATTTGGTTCTAGGTTTCTTTAGTTGGTTAATATGTCTTTTCAAGATGTCGGGGAAAGTATTACTATTAATAGAGCCTACTCCTCTTGGTTTGAGTTACATAGATATATCAAATAAAGATGTCATTTAGCTCCTTCAATTTATGTGTTGGTTGCCAAAGTATTTATCTATATTTTATATAATTATGCCTCTAGAGGCTTGGTGAATGGTATCTCTCTCCCTAATTCTAATCTTCAATTACTTAATGGTAATTTTGCCGATGATTCTTTTCTTGTTCTCAAAGAAGAGGAAGATTAGGTTAAGAATGCTATGGATTATCTTCATATTTTTTGTTTACCATATGGGTATTCCATCAAATGGAAAAAAATGTAGTTTTATTTCAAGTATCTCTCTCCCAAACCTCCTTGGCTAGAGAGATATCAATGGGAGTGGCTTCTCCCATGTGAGTTTAAGTTTCTTGGCATTCCTTTTGATTTTAGGGCCTCTCCATCTGACTTGTGGTCTTATGTGGTTTAAAGGGTTGAGAAGAAAATTTATTTTTAGATAAAAAATTGTTGTCTTTGATAGGTAAGTTTTAGGTTTACTCCAAGGTGTTGGTAGTTATGCATGTTAATTATTATTATTGTTGGGCTCATTCTAATGTTGTTTATGGTAGGTTGGAAAAGATTCTAATATATTTCCTATGGGATAATTATGAAAGAAATAATGGATTTCATATATTTTCATGGTATATTTATTGATGTCCTAAGAATCAAGTGGTTTTGGGCTCATGGATATTAGGCTTCAAGGTCTTACTCTCAGCATTAAATGGTTTTTTAGAGGATTAGAAGGTGATGAAGCCTAGAATTTATTTCTTCGTCATTGTATCTCTTAGGGGGTTCCTTGTGGTATAAGAGCATGATACCTATTAAAATTAATGGTACTTTTGTTATTTAATCATTTGGAGAGCTTGGGAGAAACTCAAACCCCATCTCATTTGTGTGGGGGAGGGTTTCAATAATGGTCTCACGATAAACTCTCATTCCCTTTTTCGGTCTCCCACATTGAATTTTCACAATGTTCCCTTTGCCTTGGTCCCTTTTATCAAGTGTTTAAGGATGTTCAAAACAGGTGTGAAATGGCTTCCTTGGCATTTGATTTAGAACAAATTTAACTTAAATAATGTAGATTTTGAATCTATTATAGAGATTCAAGGCTCTATACCTAATGAGTATCTTCATAATATTGGAGTTACCTCCCTTACTCCCTAGTGGAAGGATTGGCATTGCCCTACAACCATTCTTTTTAATTTTTATTTTCCACATATGGGTTATAATGTTTTATCTCCCTAGAATATTGAAGAGGATAATCTCAATCACTGATGGAACCTTTGATCTAGTCATGTGGTTTGGTCCATAAGAGTTTCCACCATGTGGGATGCTCCCATTAAGCTCCAAAAATCTCATTTCTTTTGGTGTATTATTTATCAGGTTTGCCTATTGGTGACCAACTTAATCACATATGGGTTTCAAATAACATTTTCCTAACATTCTATCAAAATGATAAAATTAAGCATATTTTTTGGTTCTACTCCCATGCCTAGTGTGCATGGTATTGGATTCATACCCTTTTTAAACCTTTCAAGCCAACATTTTCTTACATAAAAGATGACTCTCTTGGGGGACTCCACCTTGCAATCTACAAGATACAATAATTTTTGGTATATTTTTCATGTTGATATTCTTTTTAAAATTTGGAAAGTTATAAATTATGTTTGTTTTAATTATGAGGAAATAGAACATAGTTTTTCTATTACTAACAAAGTTACTATCATTTCTAATGTTATTCTCTAGATTCAAAGTCAAAACAACAAAGTTTGGCTATAACTTAATCATCATTATATTTTTATTGATACGGGGGAATTCCTCATGTGTAGTTAGCCATGATCCTCCATAGATTCCACATCTTTAGTCACCCCCTCATGGGTGAGGGTGTGGTATGCACAGATAACATTCTATGAATTGGTGCAAAGCCTCTCTCCTTGCTAGTCTCCCCTTTATTAGTCATCCCTTTAGAGTGATTGGTATCATGGATATAATAGAGGAAGATGTGTTGAAAAGGATTAGGACCCTCATCTACATGACAAGTATCTATGATTGGATCTTTATATCTCACTTGATAGACATAATGAATAAAATGATAATCTATATTAAAGTGATGGGTAGGATACATTAGCTATGGATGAAGACC
>JARHVA010000049.1:847500-880000 GCA_037957365.1 Torreya grandis
TCCACTAATAAACTCCATCTTGGGAACCTTGTATAGA
The DNA here is from genome assembly GCA_037957365.1 of Torreya grandis. NCBI lineage: Eukaryota > Viridiplantae > Streptophyta > Pinopsida > Cupressales > Taxaceae > Torreya > Torreya grandis. Next base: position 847,538 of record JARHVA010000049.1, read on the forward strand.
AGTTTAAACTTGACACATAACCTGACACCAATGAACCACATGCATAGTGGTAAGCCCTATATGCCTCTAAACCATGCTTTCCCATAGATAGATAATAATTATCTTATCCCATTTGATTAAAATAACACATCTATCATTATAGGTATTAGCAAATACATTGCATCTAGTAGCAACCCATTAGCAGTACCCTCATTCTTGAATAATCAAGATAATACTAATAACACCCTTAATTCAACATAACCTACTACCCCATTATTTATAAATGCTAATGCATATGTGACAAACCCAAACAAATAAACTATAGATCAACCTAAAGGTGGCATAAACCTTGAGATGAGAAATCTAAGGCAAATCATCCAAATGCTTATTCAATGATGTAATCAATATCATAGATAAGGACCTTAGAATTCAAATTAAAATGCAAATAACCCACCTCAAGGAAAACAAATTAACTTACAAAGGTATAATAGATAATGGAAGACATGGCCTAATAATTGGAATGTGCTTAGTCTTATAGATAATTATAATAAGAGAAACTACAATGCTTCCTATTTAGTGAATTTCATAGACTTGGCTTTAAACACTTGGTGTAGAGTGCATAACATAGTTGACCATGAACAAGCCAATTATGCTAAATTTATAGTTGCTTATAACATCTTCCAAAAGGAGGTAGATAACATGGAAATAGTTCCTACTCCAAGTGAGAATCCAAACCAAGAGGGAGGAAGCCCAAGTACTTCTCTAGTATTAGAGACCTATGAATTTACATTTGAGGATGAAAATGAGACCAAAGATAATTTAGATGTGATCCACACTTTTAGGCAATTCCAAAGGGGGAATAATTATAAGCTTAAGAGTAAATCAACTAATACTTTGTCCACCTCTACTCCTCCAAGAAACAGTCACATTTCACCTAATGTAAACTCAAACAATAATCCTCCCCCACCTAAAGGACCTCCCATATCTTACCAATCAAGTAACTTACCAATCAAATAACTATGTGACACATACTCCACTTAGCAAGTAGAAAGAACTAGCCATGCCTAACTATGACATTATGGAATATTTGAAGAAAACTAAAGCTAAAATTATTATGGTTTAATTATTAAAAATGTCTAATCAAAGGGAGTTGATTTTGAAATAATTTTATAGTAATAAAGGGAAATAATATATGAAAATGTTCGATACACATATTGCTTTATATAAATAAAAATTAAGATTCCACCCTTTCTACTAACATTTGGGATATTTGGAAATAAATTACATAATTACTTGCTTGATTTAAGTGCCTCTAAGAACATCATGCCATTTACTATCTATCAATAATTGGGTCTTACACCTACCAAACCTAATCATAAGGTAGTCCAAATAGATAAAATAGAGGTGACGGTAGTAGGGGAAGTAAATCATATACACATAGAATTACCCTTAGACTTGATGATTCAATAATTCATTAATATCCAAGTGATGGATATCCCTAATGCTTATGGCATGTTACTAAGTGAGGTCTAGTCAAGGATAATCAATGGTTATATGAAAATTTATTTTTCTCACATGTAGCTATTATGGCATGGTCTACCTAACTAGATCATAATTGAGTGAGAACCATCTATGGCACATATGATTAATGAGTATAACCTAACAAATGAGGTCATCTATGAATATTTAGAAAAGAGAGTTTACTTATTAGACAAAGAATAAATAACCCAAAACAAAATCTTTATTAACATGTTCAACATGCAATAAATTAAAAATTAGAAGATTTAGACTAGTTAGATAAAGAGGACTTATACTATGCCTCAGAGATAGTCTCATTCCAAGATGTAGTTCTAGCATATAAAAATTTGAAATTAGATGACTGAATTAGTAATGAAGAGTTTTTATGCTCTTTAAAATATGAAACAAATTCCCTTGATAACTCCATTCCTATTTCTCCCATAGGAGAGTTATCTACAACTTCATTGTCAACTGAAAGAATTAATGTAAGATGGATTAAGAATGGAGATGTGAAAAAGGTGCCCTAGGAAGATCAAAGAGTCTATCTAAATCTATTCCAATGATGAAATATAAATCTAGATACCCTTAGACCTACCACTAGCATGAAGAATCTAGTTGAAGGACCCTCAGAAACTAATAAGTAAAATAGGTACTCAATCAAATCCAAGGGAGTATACATAATAACTAAAATTAAATCTACACTTCCCTTGAAAATACCACCAACATGTTTTGGTGATAGAACATGTTTTGGCATAGTAAAATCTAACTTGTGAACATTGAAATTTGATGGTTCCAAGTCCAAAAACAAGTGTGGTGCTGAAGTAGAATTAGTTAATCCAAGAGGGAAATCATATATAGCTAAATACTACCTAAAATATGCTTGTACAAAAAATGTGGCCAAGTATGAAGCATTAGTACATGGAATTCAATTCATCCTAAGAAAGAAGCTAAAGTATTTTAAAGTATTGGGAGACTTAGAATTAGTGGTTGAATAAGTGAGGAGCCAATATTCATACAATGATAAGTGTTTGTCAAGGTAACATAAATAGGTTTGGAACCTAATAGAACATTTTGATTTATTTTTCATTCAGACTCTATCAAGACAAAATAAATACATAGCCAATGCACTAGCTATGATTATAAGTACTTTTGAACCCATTACTAATTCAAGGATAAGAATATTATTACTAGAATTGGTCTCTACCCCCTTTGTCCTTGAGAATATTGTGAATTTTTAATTTTTTAATGATTACCAACATATCTTAGACTTCATCACCAGTATGAAGGTATTTTCCAATTAGGTCATCGATTAAGATGGTTAAGAAGATTTTGAGATAGATGAGGATAGGACCATGAATCTAAATAAAAATAACATACACAAGGGGATGGTCTCACGTGAAGGACTATTCAATATGGATTATAAAAAGGAAAAGAACAAGTTGACCCCTATGAAAGTCATGTCAAATGAGAATTACAACTTGGGTGATGCAAATGATCCAAAACATGTTTTTCTAGGCACAACCAATGCCCTAGAATAAAAATGAGAAATGGCACAAGCCCTCATATATTTTAGAGATGTGATTGCATAGAACTATGAACATATAAAAGTATTCAACACCTCCATATTGATGAACACAAGATAAGGAGGCTAGTTAATCCACTGATATTTAACGAAATGGAAAAAATACTTTTACCAAGAATCATATTGGAAACTTGGTACTAGTGGGGAAGAAGAACATGGAGATAAAGTTTTGTGTTGATTTTTGCAACCTGAATAAGGCATATAAAAATTAAAATTACCTCTTACCATAATTAGATGAATTTCTACAAATTTTTAATGGAGCTCAGATGACGTATTGATTGGATGGATATCTAGTTATAATCAGGTAGTAGTCATCTATGAGCATTGGATTAAAAAATAATCCTAACCAAGTGGGTTACCTATGATTATAAGAGGATGCCTTTTGGCCTCATCAATACTAGGGATACATTGAAAAGGGACATGTACATATATTTAAAATACATTATGGGAAAGTTTATTGTGGTATACATGGATGAATTGAAAATATTTTCTAAACACAGAGGTGACCATGTTGAATATTTGAGGAGAGTACTTCAAAGATGTACAGATCATGGGATCTCATTGAACCCAAATAAGTTTATATTTGGGGTCATCAAAGGGAAATTATTATTCCATATCATTTTAGAGTGGGGTATATAATTAGACCCTGAGAGAAAGAAAGCTATTATTTAACTCCCATTGCTTGGCAAAAAGAAGGAGCTAAAGTCATTTTTTGGAAAGAATAACTTAATGAGGAATTTCATCTCTAGATTTATAAAGATAGTTAGAATGTTGAATATAATGCTCAAGAAAGATGCTAAAATTGAGTGGACAAGTGAATTGTAGGCATATTTCATCCAAATCAAGGAGGAAATTATGCACACACTAGTGTTGATCAGCCTTGATTACACTTAGCCTTTTTATATTTACTCCACTTCAGAGTATTTGATTGTTGATGTTTTGACATAAAGAAAAGGAGTTGGATATAGATGACTTGTTTCATTTATGAATGCCATTTTGAGGAATACATAATTAAGATACACTATGATGGATAATTAGGCCTTTCCACTAATCATGGATATCAATAAATTTTACGATTACATATTATAGACATACAATTATTATCACTATTGTGCTAAAATTACAAATATAAACAATATTCTACAACAACACACAATATGGACCAAAATCACTAAAATTCTATAAATAATTTTCACACATCATGTGTAGGTGTTGATTCTTGCCTATTGATCCTTATTTGGGGTAATACATTTAATAAAATCATTATATTTTCCTAATTTACTTTGAGTCAAATTGTAACCAAGAAAAATGACATCCTATACCACTGAAATATTCTAATTTATACACACATGTAATTTTCATGTGTCAATTCATGTCTATAATACCCTAACTAAGGTATTACCCTATACACAACTGACATATTTTTTGATTATACTCTAATCAATTTATAACTCAGTGAAATGACATTTTTAACCAGTTTGATTAAACATGCAACCAATTTCTAAGAAATATAAAATTAGTAAGAAAAGGCCATTAATCAAATAAAACCAAATAAAGAGATTAATTGAAAACCCATATTATATTAATTAATATCAAATATTGGAAATTCAAATATTTAAAATATTAGGCCATGACATCATAATTTTTGAGTTGTCATCCATTTTCAAAATATCAAGTAAATATATGAAATGGCAAGCCATGCCTGTTAGTGGAAGCATTTAATGTCTTTTTCCTCCAAAAATTGGGCCAATTATGAACCCTCCATCTTGATCTTGGATTTAATTATCTAGGTTGACCCATGGAATTTTAGAAAAGCTATAAATAAGAGAGACATGGACATAACTTTTAAGATTAAATTATGTAATGATATCATGCAGAAGTAGCATTAGAGAATCTTCATTCATTATCCCAATTTGAAAAATCTAAGAACCAAAACCATTGGTGAACTAAGAGATGATGGAGGCACACACTACACCAAATTGAAGAAGACTTGTAGTACCAAATCCAAGCCTAAGCACACTTATTAACCATTTTTGAAATTGAGATGTTACATGGAAAGTATTTTGATGTAGGGGCATCTTAGAAATTCTAAAGGTTGGTCTAGGATGTGTTTGAGAGTCCTAGTATATGTATGATATAGATGAGAAGTCATGTTTATGAGCTAAATTTGAACTAAAATGCAAAATCAATTTTCTTGCCTGGAGGTATTTTCAAAAATTTCAAGATGTTTTAGGTGGTCTATTAAAGAGTGAGTGAGTGGTGATTATATTTGAATGATTAATAAAGTTATAATAGAATTTTATGGTTTCATGAAATTTAATTAACGTGGTTATGAGTTAACATGTCAAGTAAAGGTGTGAGGTGGTAGCTAGGTTGTCCACCACCCTACGTGGGTGAAAGGAATATGGAGGTTTCTTGGAGTAAGAAATAGTTAGGAATTGATATACAAGTCTATAGAAATTATTTTGAGTGATATAGAGTGTGGTGGTTTATAGTAGTTAGGTTTTAGGAGGTGAGAGAGGAGAATGAGATAATAGTGAGAGAGATTTCTCCAAGAGCAACAAAAGAAAGAAGAATTTGGTGTACAATCTCCTCATATAAAATGACATGTTTGGGTTTTTGGATTACAAAGTAATATTGTGTTGATTAAATGAATAAATAAATATGATATTGTAAGAATTTAATCTCCTTGAATAGTTATGTGAGTATCTTAAATCATATAATATCTTGTTTAAACCTTTGAGATTATGTATAGTTCCTATGTGTATATGTGTGGATGTAGGATGGAATGAGAATATAGTCATGGATGAGAAGTTGAGAGAAAGTGTTCTAAGTTGGTATATTAATTTTGTCAAAAAGAAGTAATCTTGAATATAGTGGTGTTGTGTAGACTCTTAGATGGTGGAAAGAACCTATATAAATGGATAACTCCAAAAAATAACCCATTGAATTCATAAGGTCTTGTAGACTGTTGTCACAATTAAGAGATGGGAATAAATGCTTGGGTTTAAGTATTTGATCATCAATATGATTGAGAAATGGTTGGTTAATGAAAGTGTTGATAATTAGGATTGTTTGAACAAATAAATGAGAAGGAGAATCTAATAAATAGGCCTGAGAAAGTGTAAGTCCTTTGGTAATTGTCATACCTTATTTCTCAATCAATGACCTTGTTTTGGTATGATTAAATGTTAGGTAGATGCAATGACAGTTAATGAGTGGGAAAAAATGGATGCTATGTGAAAATTTAAAAGTTTAATATATGTGTGAGTGTCCAAAATAAACCTTGATACAAATTGATAACCTAAAAGATAAGCTACAACTACCTAAGATAACACACTATCTTGAGTATTATTAGGCCTAGACAAGGACGTAGAACCTTGTGTCTCATTATGAATAAGCCCTTATAAAGTAAAATAAAGAACCTTTGAAAATTATAAGGGTGTTATTATGGTAATAAAAACCTAATAAAGGTATTAAGCACTTTTTAAGGTGATCCAAATCCAAGAAAATAACAAACTAAGGTCTACTCTACCCTACATAGTCTTTACTAGTACATAAAATTCTATGTTAGGGCTTACTACAAGCTAAGGAAGCTTTAATTAAGGTTATAACATATTTAGCCAGTTAGGGGAAGTGAAAACATATATTAATAAGTTGATTATATCTTTTGAAATGTTGTATAACTCAAGTAAATGATTTTTGTATGTCTTTAGCCTGTATAATGAGCTTGAAAAGCCGAGATTAGGGTTTAGCCATTTTAGAGAGTTTCCACAATTGGAAAAAGCTAAAAATTGGTAATCTTACCTAATTTGAAGCATTCTTAGAGATGAATAAAGAATTAAAGTTTTTGGGTACAAATAAGTATGAATTTAGGACTATGTGCGAGTATTAGGTCTAGGGAAGGCCTAAAAGAGTAAGTGTAGTAAATAAAAAGCACATTTGTCTTAAAAAGTAGGGTAAGTAATGTTGATTAAGATAGGGGAGATAAGTGGGTATCCAAAAACATATTTAGGCCCAAAATAAGGAGTTTTTTTAGTTTGGAGGGCTGATTGAGGGGTGGTTTAAAGAAGGAAGTGTGTTATGTCTTGGGAGTTATGCCAAGAGAAAGATATATGAGTTGCATGGCCAAAAAGGGTCCTTGAAAATGTATTTGGTTTCTTAGAAAGGTTATCAGCTTCTCTCAATAGGCAGATTTACTTAGAAATAGGACTAGTAGGCTTAGAAGACAAGAGGTGGAATATTTAGTGAAACACAAGGTGATGAGTGACAGAAGTGGATTGATATGGTTTGAAATAAGGTATTTGAATGTTTTATGTGTTTTGAAAATTTTATAATCAATAATTTGATTCTTGGTATATTCGTACAAGATAGACTTAATGTTGGTCTATAAGGATTGGTCAAATTGCAAGAAAAGTGTAAGAACAAGAAAAGTTGTTTTATTCTCTACATCATATTTCATTATCTTACTTTCATAATTAGTTCCTTGAATTCATTAACACTTCCCCTCAAGGGAGTAGTCTTAACACATTAGTCCTTTATGCTTATTTTGGGTTTTTTTTCTTATAATGCATGGGATAACTTATTTTATAATCCTATTCTACATTTTGGCATGTTAAATGGGATAACACATCTCATGCATCATTTTATCCTAATAATTTTACATTTAGTGTTACAAGTTGTCATTGATGTCATGTGTCTATGCACTATCATTGATGTGAAAGGAAGAATGAGATCTTGAGTGTTCAAAAAGGCATGCATAGTAAAGTCTGATAAAGTGAGTGAGTTGAGACTTATGAGTGGTATGTGGCATTAGTTGAAGCATAGTATGACATGAGAGTGCATCTAAAGAAGAAAGAAAGTCTCAAGAACATAGTAGGTCTTGTTGATGGTCTTATTCCTTGAGCATGGACCATAGTGATGTTGATACAAAGATATATGAACTTAGAGGTGAGTAATTAGGGGTAGAGCATATGATAGGATGTTGGATAATGTGTACACATGTGTATAAGGAAAATAAGCTTTCAAGGTCAGGTATTCAGGCTTAATCCTCTCATGATAGACATAGAGTGATGGAAGAGGCCTAGTAGCATGTTGAAAAGAGAAGTATGAGACCTATGTGAACAAGGTTAAAAATATGTGAGCACATGAGAAGTTGTCTAAGAATGTATATGAGGTGGTGAGAGAAACTAAAATAATGAGAAGGTCATAATCTAGACCTAAAATGACTTATAGATAAAGGACTAGTGTGCCAAGACACTTATTAAGGACAAATGGAGGATGACAATCAATATTCCAAGGTAAAAATGCTTGTGAGAGCATTGTATGATGCCATTTGACATGTGCATGACCTATTGAGAATAATACAAGAAGTTTTAAATAGCATTCAAGATCCAAGTATGATTGGTGGTTCTAGACCTAACATGAATAAATATTTAGTGTGGTCAAAATGGAGGGTTAAGGTGAGTTTTCAAAGTGTTTAAGAACATCTGAGCATGGATCAAGGTCTGACAAGTTGTTTCAAGCATGTGGACCAAGTTTGAGGTCATGGATTATAGGATAAAGCTCAAAAAGGATTTTGTAGGTCTCCTGTGCATACAAAATGAAGAGATGAGAACTCAAGAAGAAAATTTAGATGCTCATTGGCACGTGTAAAATTTTCATGGTGTCTTGAAACTTCTGGGAGAGATGTAAAAGGGTCCTAAGAAAGATTATTAATTGGTCTAAAACCCTCTCTAAACCCTCATATTGGCTCAATGGTGAAGATCTTGCTATAAAGTACCTATAATGGTTTAGTTTATCAATTTGATGATTGGATGATGTATATGACTCCTACAAGCATCTCTAAGTGGTAATGGTGTGTTAGGGTAGTAAGTAAAACCTATATAAAACTACTTGTTTCCAATTAATTTGATGCTATAGGAAAATTTTACTAATATAAATGCATGAATGTAGATAGAGGTTGAAGGTTAAGACTTGTTTTTGATGTTAATGGAGTTATTTTTATGAGTTATAGCCTCTATGCCAATGATTTTGGTCACCCAAGTTGACCTATTGCTAAAATGGAGCAATGGTGAAAACAATGAAGAAAAACCAGTCAAAATGAGAATTAGTTTAGGGATGAGTTTCAAGTGACTATGGATGAATACAAATTATTGAGGTAATTATTAAATACCTATACCTCTTGTCCAAGTTGATTGGATTTCACTGAAAATGATGCAAAAGGTGTTCATAAGATGGTCTATATCAAGAAGATGTGATAGTGAAACCCAAGACAGTGAGAATGGTCTATACGAGAAAAGTTTCCATTGGAGCATATGATTTTTTTGTTATAAGGTTATATAAGGAGGTTTCATTATGTATTGGAAGATCATGATTATTCTTTATCAGATGTTATAATGTCATGTTTCCATGACTGGATGTTTGCAGTGTTTGGTAGTACTTTATGTGCTAAGGGAAGTGAAGTGTGTGAGATATTATGACAAGAGATAATTCACCCAATTCATTTTGTTATGTTTTTTGGTATGTAAATAAACTATTAATTATCTATATAAGGTGGAAATACATTTTAATATGTTTAAATATAAAGTCCAAAATGGCTTGTCCAACTATGTTAAGACACTAAGAGAGTAACCTGAGAGATTGGTTTGTAAGACCAATGATTGGCTCTAAAGTTTGATATCTATCCATTTTGGAGTGATATATAAGACTCATTTAAATTATTAATTTTAATGATATGTAATTAAAGTTATCTTATAATTACTAAACAAGAAATTCTACGTGACTATGTTTTTGAAGGCTACAGGTAGTTTGAGTAGTCACGTTACAGATGTGAGTTTGGGGTGTTTTGCCAAGAGTTGAAGAATACAATGATTTTTAATATATTAATGAGTTATAAAAGTTTAATTATAATTATTTAATATTATTATTTTTTTCATATTAAATTTTGGAGAGTCAAGAGTTCTTTATTATACTTTGACTGTGTTTGACCATTCTGAGTGGTCATTTTGCAAGAGTTGGTTTGAGGCATGTTTGAATATTTAGTGAATTTAAATGGATATGGTGATGACCATGAGGTATTTTATGTTATATACATGTGGTTTTTTCATATCTTCATGTGGAAAATTTAACTGTATGATTTAGTTTTGAAAGGCAGATTTTCTAGGTGTATGAAGGGCTAATGGTGAGTGGCCTAATAACTTGGTTCAAGGTGTGAAATAAAGAAAATGGTGTTTGGGAAATAATTATGGATTATTATGGGAATATTAAAGTTATATTTTAAGTTATTCAATAATTTTTAAAGGAAAAAGGTGTTCCAATAGGTCTGAGTGTAACGTGTGCCTTAGAGAAGGCCTAATTCCTTTAGGTCTCTATTAAGACTAATAGGGTTTTGGTCCTTAAGAGGTAATGGATAACCAAATGGGTAATTTTTTACTATTTTAAAATTATATTATGACATATTTAAATTATAAATAAATTATGGTAAGGATATTTCATGACTAATATGGGTGATACTAAGTGTTTGCTATATAAGCAAGGTCTAACTGGCCTATTTATGAGAGTTAGCAAAGAAAGGATATAAGAGAAGGAGAGGGAATTTGATAGAGAAGGATAAGGTAATTTAGGACCATAAGAGGGAATTTTTATCTAAAATATTTTATATAGGTGAATGATCAGGTCAGTGGACCTAATGAGCCTAGAGAGGCATGTTGAGCAAGAAGGCCTAAGAGGCTATTTGAGTGAGATTGAAGGGAAAAGAGTGCAAAAAAACGAGGTAATAATTAGTTGAAAATTATAAATATGTGTTGTAATATTATAATATATAATATGTGAATTATTTTTTGGTAATCTACCTAGGGTGTTGGATCCTCTTTGCAAGATTGAGGTTGCAGAAGACTAGTTGAGCAGGTGATTAACTAGGTAGGTTTATTGGAGATCCTTGTGAAGTTGGTGCTTCACTAAAATTTGGATCTTGACATTAGAATAATATAGTACATATTTATGGTTTAGTGGGTTTTATTTCCCAAGAGGGTTTCCCATATATATCTTATGTTTTCTTATGATATGCTCATTTGGTTGTTTGTGTATGCATTAATCTTTATGTGAATGAATGCTTCTTGGATTGATGAATGAAATTAAATAGATATTATTAAGAAAATAATTCATAACCCCATCTTAGTTTAAATTAAAAAAAATTGGTATCATATCAGGTCCTTTTGGAAGAGTTTTGATAGTCTACAAGTGATCCTAAGTAGTATAAAGTGTGATGAGGACAATGTTCATCTTGTTTGCAGTGAAGGTGCTTGAAAAGTTTTCTAAAGAGTTGAAAGAATGTTGAAGGTACCATTTAGAAGATTATAAGAACTATATGGAATATAATTAAAATATCAAACAAAATATTGACAATATTGAAGCACTCTGAAGACATATTGAGAGAAAGGTACAAGTCAAGGCATTCTAAGGTGGTCTACTTGGTCAACTAGCATGATAGAAGGAAGATGTTACTTTGTTTAGGTTTTCATTCAAATTGAGGTTGAAGAATCCTATTTTGACCTTGACATAAGATGATATGAAGTGATATATATCATCACAAAGAGATATACAAGTGAATAATAAGTTGCTCATCATGTTAGAGAAACTGTGTTGATTCTTTGAAGCTGCCATAGATGAGCAATGGTTTGATTAGAAGTCTGAGTATGTTGTTAAGACCTATTTGAGGTCTGTTTGAATTTTCATAAGGTTTAAAGGTGTGAAAATGTATTTTTGTTTATGAATACATGTTTTTAAATCATATACACTTTTGGGTAACCAAACCCAACAAAGGATCTCATTTGAATCATAAGCACACCTATTATTGAAAGACCTCAATAGATGACTAAATACTTTAGAATAGAAGGTGGATGACTGAGCTAGATTGTGAAGTATTTTATTTGCATAATTAAGTAGAGTATTAATGATATAATAAGGTGAATATATCTTGTGATCATTCTCAATAAGATAATGGAAAGTTAGATTAAAGGTATTCCTAAAACCACATAGATCTGAGCTTGATAAATTCAATAAAAGTGACTGTATTTTCAAAGTCTTTATGAATGGCAAACATGGATACTTGTTTGAGTTATATAGTGATTTTGGTCCATTAAGATGATTGGTCTAAGAGAATGAATGTAATGTTTAGGTCATTTTTTTTTCCTTTAGGAGCAATTTGCTTGATCAATTTTGACATCAGAAGTGATGAATGAGCTTAAGACTTATAAGATAATAAGATGAGGGTTTTAAGTCTTATAGTGTCTTCAAACCCTAAGCTCATGGTAAGGTCTAAGAAGTAGGAATTAAAATTTTTGATCAAGAGATTTGTAGATTGATATATATGACCAATGCCATTAGAGGTAGATAAAGTTGCTCATGAATATCAATGGTCTTGTGTTAATAAAAAAGTGAAATGACAAATTTTGAGTGATCATATCAAGGTATTGATTAGTCATTGGTGTAAAGAGGTCTGTCACTATGTATGAGGTCTCAAATACCTATTTGATTGTATGTTTCCTTGAAAAAAATATGAAGTGAATGGAATAGAAGTTTGAATAGATGTGAGAGGACATATAGACCATCACAAAATCATGTTGAACATGTGGTAAAGGTCTTATAAAATGTTTGTAGGTGATGAGCTAGTGAATTAAAATATAATAGGGCTATCTAGGCTTATGTTACTAGTTGAGAGATGCATGAAGTAACATGAAAATATCATATGCAAGAGGTCTGATATACAAAATACCATGACTGCTCAGTAATCTATATGGACTCAAGAGTATGCATAAATTGCTTATTAGTTAAGTACCTTGAATAATGAAGGGTCTTGAAGGCTGACTCTACATGTTAAGTGTACCTTGACAAGAGATCTCATATGTCTAAATAAGACATAAAAATCCTAAGTTTGTAGACCACAAGAAACTAGTAATCATCAAGAAAGAGGAAATTTGATCTATCTAGCCAAATGAGAGACCTAGTTGGTTGAGGTGATCTATAGAGGGTGCCATGAGCTGAGTTAAGATATAATGTCTTAAGGAGTCTATTTTGAGGACTATGGATCTTTCATAAGGTTGAACATAGAGTTAGGGGGAACTAACTTAGATGGATTGAGAATATTTAAGAGAAGTATGCATAGACAAAAGGGGAGATTGCTATCTTTGTGAGTGTTCAGGTCGAAGAATTAGTAGTTTTATTAGAGATGACCTTTGTCATTAATGTCAAAGGGGGAGAAATACATGATGAGGATATCTAGATTTAGGATAAATTATAATAATTTACTATGGTGGAGTGTTTACCATCAATGATAAAGGGGGAGATTTTTGCAAGTTGTCATTGATGTCACGTGCATATGCACTATCATTTATGTCAAAGGAATGATAAGATCTTGAGTGTTCAATAAGGTATGTATAGTGAATTTTGATAAAGTGAGTGAGCTGAGACTTGTGAGTGGTAAGTGGCATTAGTTGAAGCATAATATGACATGAGAGTGAATCTATAGTAGAAAGAAAGTCTCTAGAACATAATAGGTCTAGTTGATGGTCTAATTCCTTAAGCATGGACCATAGGGATGTTGATATAGAGATATATGAAATTAGAGGTGAGTAATTAAGGTTAGTTAATATGAAATGATGTTGGAGATTGTGTACACATGTGTATAAGGAAAAAAAGCTTTCAAAGTCAGGTATTGAGGCTCAACCCTTGCATGAGAGACATAGAGTGATAGAAGAGGCCTAGTAGCATGTTGACAAGAGAAGTATGAGACCTATGTGAACAAGGTTATAAGTATGTGATAACATGAGAGGTTGTATAATAATGTATATGATGTGGTGAGAGAATATATAATAGTGATAAGGGCATACTCTAGACCTAAAATGACTTGCAGCTGAAGGCCTAATGTGCCAAGACACCCAGTAAGGTCAAATAGAGGATGAGGATCAATATTCCAAGGTAATAATTCTTGTGTGAGAATGGTATTATTTAATTTAACATGTGTATGACCTATTTATAGCAATGAAATAAGTTTCCAAGATCATTCAAGATCCAAGAATGACTAGTGGTTCTAGACCTAACGTGCATAGAGACCTAGTGTGGTCCAAATGGAGGGTCAATGTGAGTTTTAAAAGTGTTTAAGAACATGTGATTATGGATAAGGGTTTAAAATTTTTTTTCAATCTAGTGTACCAAGTTTTAGGTCATGGATTGTAGGATAAAGCTCAACAAGGCATTTGAAGGTCTCATGTGCATGCAAAATGAAGAGATGTGAACTTAAGAAGAAAGTTTAGATGCTCATTGGCATGTGTAAAGTTTTAATGGTGTACTAAGAATTTTGGGAGATATGTAAAAGGGTCATAAGAATTTTTTCCAAGAATTATTTTGGAATTTGAGGGATACAGCTGTATGAATAATTGTTAAGGAGGTTAACTGGTTTAAAACCCTCTCTAAGCCCTCACATTGACCCGATGGTGAAAATATTGATAGAAAGTGCCCATAATGGTTTGGTTTATTAATTTTTATGATTTTTTGATGTATATTATCATTTAGAAATATATAGGTGGCAATGGTGTGTCAGGGCATTGAGTAGAACCTACATAAAACTGCGTATTTCTAAAGAATTTGATGCTACAAGCAAAGTTGACTAGGCCAATGCATGCAAGTGGATGGAGGTTGAAGGCCAATACTTTTTATTAACGTACATGGAGTTATTTTTTTGAGTTAAAAACTCTATTTTAACCATTTTGGTCACCCAATTTTACCTATTTCTAAAATGGAGTAATGGTGAAAATAGTGAAAAAAACCAGTCATAATAAAAATTAATTTAGGGATGAATTTCAAGTGACTAGGGATGAATAAACATGCTTGAGTTAATTAATAAATACCTATACATATTTTACATGTTTATTATATGATTTTGAGTTCACTGAAAAGGATGAAAAAGGTGTAGATGACCTATATTAAAAAGATGCGATAATGAAACATAGGACACTGAGAATGGTGTGCAGGAGAAAATTTGCCATTAAATCATATTATTGTTGTGTTAAAGGATTACATAATAAAATTTTATGATATTTTACATGTATTTTAAGATCATAACAATTATTTTTGATGTGTTATAATGTCATGTTTCCATAACTGGATATTTGTAGTGTTTGGTAGTTCTTGATGTGCTAGGGAAAGTGAAGTGTGTGAGATATCATGACAAGAGACATTATACCAAATGAATTTAGTTATTTTTTAATTTAAATTAAATATTAATTATATATTTAATGTGGAGAGAGAGGTTAATATATCAAATCCAAAATGGCTTGTCCAACTATATTAAGGTAGTAAGAGACTAACCCAAGATATTGGTCTGTAAGACCAATGATTGCCTCTAAAGTATGATATATATATATATATATATATATATATATATTAGAGTGATATATAATAATAATATAAATTATTAATGTGAATTATATGTCATTAAATTTATCTTACAAGTGATAAATAATAACTTCTACATGACTCTATTTTTGAAGGCTACAAGCAGTTTGAGTAGTCACTTTGCAAAGGTGAGATTGGGGTGTTTTCCCAAGATTTTAAGAATACAATGAGTTTTAATATGTTAAGGAGGTATAAAATATTCATGATAATTATTTTTTAATCTTAATTTTTTCATATTCAATTTTGGAAGTCAAGAATTCTTGACTATACTTTGACTGTGTTTGACCATTCTGAGTGGACATTTTTCAAGAGTTGTTTAGAGGCCTATTGGCCTATTTAGTAAAGTAAAATTGATATGGTGATGACCAAGAGGTAATAAATTTTATATAAAAGTGTTTTTTTCATATGTTCATATGGAAAATTTAACTTTATGCTTCAATTTTGTAAGGTATATTTTTTGGGTGTATGAAGGGCTAATGGCGAGTATGCCTAATAGCTTGGTTCAAGGTGTGAAATGAAGAAAATTGTGTTGTAGACCCAAGGGTATATTATTATTGGAATATTAATGTGATATTTGAATTTATTAAATAATTTTTAAAGGAAAAAGTTGGTCCAAGAAGTTTGAGTGTAATGTATGCCTTAGAGAAGGCCTAATTCCTTTAGGTCTTTATTAGGCCTAATAGGGTTTTGGTCCTTAAGATGTAATGACAGACCAAAGGAGTAATTTTTTATTGTGATAAAAATGTATGAGGACATATTTCAAGGATAAATAAATTATGGTAAGGATCTTAGCTTACCAAGATGGGTAAGACTAAGTGTTTGGTATATAAGTAAGGCTTAACTGGCCTCTTTGTGCGAGTTAGAAAAGAAATGATACATGCGAAGGATATATCATTTAAAAGAGAAGGAGAAGGTAATTGAAGACCATAATAGGGAGAAGAGGATCAAATATGTTTATCTAACATAGTTTCTACAAGTGGATGATTAGTTCAGGGGACCTAATGAGCCTAGAAGAGGCATGTTGAGTAAGAAGGCCTAAGAGATTATTTGAGTGAGATTGTAGAGAAAAGAGTGAAAAAAAAGGAGGTAATCATCAGTTAAATATTATTAATATGTGATATAATATTATAAAATATTAGAGTTGACTTATTTTTTGCTAAACTACGTATGGGGTTGGAGATTCCTTGTAAGATTGAGCTTGCAGAAGACTAGTTAAGTGGATGCTTAAATAAGTAGGGGTTAGAGCTCCTTGTGAATTTGGTGCTTCACTAAACTTTGGATCTTGAAATTATAATAATATATTCCATATGAATTTTTAGTGGTTTTTATTTCCTAAGAGGGCTTCCCATATATTTCTTGTGTTTTCTTGTGATATGCTCATGTGGTTATCTATGTATGCATTAATATTTATGTGAAAGAATGCTTCTTGGAATGATGAAAATAATTGAATATATATTATTAAGAGAATAATTCACCCCATTTAGTATATACTTCCAACACTCAAACCCTATTTTGAGGCTATTTTCCCCTTCTTTTCTTATAATTTTACATTTTTATGTCTTCTCGACTAAATGACATAATTGACCTACAATCGATGAATTCATCTTGATCATCATCGACATCACCTTATAGAATGGTGATATTTCCATAAATAATAGTGAGATCATGTGCTTAAACTGAGGAATTGAATGTTTTGTTTTCTATTCTCTATTTATGTTTTTTACATATTAGTGATATTGACCTACAAATTAGCAAAATCAACCTATAGAGTCATAGGGTCATCTAATCATCAGTGAGATTATCTTGGACCAAATTTTGTAGTGTGATCACTTTAAGGAATGATGATAATGATCTATGGAATGATGTAATCACTATGTCAAAAATGAAGTCACTTTATGGAATGATGAGAACTCTTCATAGAATGGTGAGATCACCCTATGTTAGAAATCCAGAGAGTTAAAAAAAGAAGTTACAAGCTCTTTTGGACATCATATACCCTTTCTCTACTAATAACACTTTAATTTATAGATTTAAGACACTTCAATTGTTTATTTTTTAAAACAACTAAGGAAAATTTCAATCACATTTGAATATGGGATTAAAATTGAACATACATCACAACTTAGGATGCTTAAGAGTCTTTCCATTTTGTCATTTGTTTGTTGAATAAACTAGTTTCAAAGTTATTTAACTTGATTGTTATTTTTTCAAGCCAAGACTAGCATGTATGCTCCCCCCATCCTCTTTAAGTAATTTAGGTGAACAAATATTCTCTACTTATTGCTTTTATTTCTTTGTCCAAAGCATAGAAGGAATGCCCCTAAGGCTTTCTCAAAACTCTGAGTGATTTGGGTGACCCTAAAATGACCTTTCAAGTCCTTATACATTTTTATTTCTTGCATCTTAGATTGTGGGTAGGATTTTGTCACCTCCCCATAAGTTATTTAGGGAAGCATTGACCTAAGAATTCATCTATCAACATTTTTTTAACCCCAATCCACGGTGGGGTATACAAATTGAGTTGTTAAATCACTATTATGGTAGTTTGAGTGGTTAAACTACCTCCATTAGTGATTTTTGTGCTTAGAATAATGGCACAATATAGACATTGTACTAGACTAAGCATTTGACAAATGTAGTATTCGTAAAAAGGACAAGACCTTTTTGAAACATGCTGATTAACTTGGATCCAAATGACATGTTGTACACTAGTGTTAATCACAAATGTGGGACCATTTAAAAAGTGCAAAATTATAGTTTTTAGATAAACCCCATTTTCCATAGATTATTATTGGTACAGGGTGAGTAGCCTGAAGTTCCATGTCACTATATGATCACTTGACAGGAGAGGGGGACTAAAACCCCTACTTTTCATGTACATATAAATTTATTAGATTAAAAAATTATTTCCTCTTAAGGATTATATTTATGGAATCCAAGAGTGTAATGCAACCTTATCAAATTTTTATGATAGGATGCACACTTTGGTGTTTTTCTTGTTCTTTATTACTTACATTATTTTTTAGTCTAAAAGCTACTTGTGTGTGTGTGTGTGTGTGTGTATGTGTGTGTGTGTGTGTGTGTGTGTGTGTGTGTGTGTGTGTGTGTGTGTGTGTGTGTGTGTGTGTGTGTGTGTGTGTGTGTGTGTGTGTGTGTGTGTGCGCACGTGTGCACATGTACGTGCGTGTGTGTGTGCATGTGCATGTGCGTGAGTGTGTGTGTGTGTGTGTGTGTGTGTGTGTGTGTGCGCGTGCATGTGTGTGTGTGTGCATGTGTGCGTGTGCGTGTGCGTGTGCCTGTGCCTGTGCGTGTGCGTGTGCGTGTGCGTGCGCGTGCGTGTGCGTGCGTGTGCGTGTGTGTGCGTGCGTGTGCGTGCGTGTGTGCGTGCATGTGTGCGTGCGTGTGTGCGTGCGTGTGTGTGTGCGTGTGTGTGTGCGTGTGTGTGTGTGCGTGTGTGTGTGTGCATGTGTGTGTGTGTGTGTGTGTGTGTGTGTGTGTGTGTGTGTGTGTGTGTGTGTGTGTGTGTGTGTGTGTGTGTGTGTGTGTGTGTGTGTGTGTGTGTGTGTGTGTGTGTGTGTGTGTGTGTGTGTGTGTGTGTGTGAGTGTGAGTGTGAGTGTACCAAAAAACATCCAAAAAAAACACTTATTACACACCACATTTTGAACAAAGAGGCATTACACTAGCCAAATCAATTCGAACCATTTTAATCCTTCTTTAAAATTAATTAATGAATTTGTGTTTTTATTTACAAAAAAAATCGTTACATTATTTATGTGAGTCTAGAATATTCATCACTTTGCAAATCTTAAGTCCTTTTTAATCCAAATTAAAAATATTACCTTTCTAAGTTCTAATAAAAAACATGATTATTCTACATCAGAGTCTTGCCTATAACTTGGGCTTGGGTGGTTTACCTTTCATGTTTGGTTTGAGTAACTTGGGTGAAATTTTCCATTTGGATTGAAGGTTGTTATCTATAAATTTCATCATTTTATTCTTATTGTGAACTTAGGTTATCTTGCATTGCTCATGCTATAAATTCCTTGACCATTCAATTTCTTTTCTATGGTGCACCATTGTGCTGCCCATTTATTTTCAATTTTATACTTAAGATTTTCTGTGTTAATTAGCATCCTAAGTTTGTTTGTTTGTATCCTAAAGTTATTGATCTATAAAGTCTTCTTATAATTTTTTTAGTCATAGCATATCATGGTTGTGCTTATATTTTTATGGTATTGACATACTTTGAACTTAGGTTTTTTTATACTAGCCTACAACCTAAATTCCAAGGTTCTTCTACCCTCTTCTAATTACCAATTTCAACCAACCAAGGTCAATTATTCTTAGGACTTCTTTATTCTACTTGTGTGGCATTATGCCATCTCTTTCTAATTATTGATCCAAATTCACTTTTTATTTATTTGATTCAAGATTCCAAAAACATATTTTAAATGTTTACAAACTAAAATTCAAAAACACTTTGCAAACATAGAAAACCATCTTCAAACATGCAAATGTATACTTGTAGTTGGGTCTCGTATGTCCCTAGTTACGAGGAAAAATGTTATTATGATTGAAAATAACACTTCATCATGTTTAATGATTTCCCCACTATGGTAGGATCTAAACATAATTATTTTGAATAATAACCCATAGAGGATAAAAATGAATCTCTCCTTGGGTTAATAGAATTAAGAGCTAGATTACCACCTTATTTCCCAATGGAATAATTGCACACACATGCTAGAGTAGAGGAACAAAATATCGAGCAACCTCTTACTCACATAACAAAATCAAACGTTTCTTCTGATAATAAGGCAAAAGAACCACTTGTGGAGTCCTCCCCAATTGATTAGGATCTTGCTACCAAGATCCAATAAATTAGTCAATGGTATGTTAAAAAATCATCACAGACCTAATATCTTTTTTAACCATAATTGTAATCGATAATATTGACTTTAGTGAGAAAGAACAAACGCAATAAGCCTTAGTCAATCTTACATCTCATGTAGATCTTATGGATTCCCCTGAGTAGAACAAACCCATAGATACTTCATAATAAGTTCCACTTGATATAGATCATACTTTCTTAAACTGATGAAAACTATCCTTACACTGCTTTGTAACCATCAACTTGTGAGCTAACTTCTTCTAGAGGTGTTCCATACTTATACAAGCCTATTTAGAACAATCATTCCTTTTAGCCCTATTTTCTCTATTTATTGGCCATAACTCTTTTTAGGTTAGCTCAATAATGAAAGTAAAACAATTTATGGATACCCATTAATCCCTTCTATAACATACTAAAAAATCTCCTGAGGTTACTTTGTACAGAACTGTACTTTCTTCTTTAGGCCCTGCTCTAATTAGCCCTCCTTTAGTGCAAAACTCCTTGTCCAGAGTAAAGTACAGAATTTATAATCAAACCAAGCAGCATTTAAGATACCCATTACCTTCTTATAGGAGAATCAAATGTTTTTTAGTGCACTTGTTTGGAGAAATTCACTTTTCCTATACTGGCCTATTTTCTCCTCTTCACATGCACCTAGGATTCACTTGGCAATTGACTTTTTCCATATTTATCCATACTAAAACACTTTGAAACCACTTCCAAAAGTTTTTTAACATCATCAAAGGTAAGATTGAAAACTTTCAATAGTTTTCAATAATTTAAACTCATTTTAAGGGACAAACCCTAATTCAGGGTTTTCTAATGACTTGTATAGGCTGAGAGCATAGTAATAGTGGCTGGGAGTGTTTTACCCTATTTCAAGGGTTCCAATAAATTTTTTAGGCTCTGTATTAATACCCTAAACCTTATCCAATCATCACCTTGGTCATATCAACCTCCTATACTTTCCAAGCAAGACATCACAGTTGTCTTTGCCTGTATATGACAGTCAACAGGATTTATGATTTCCTTCTCTATTTCAATGATAAATAGACTTTAAAGATGATAAAAAAACATTTAAATACCTTAAATTACTTCCCAATTATATTTTAATATCAAAGATGCACTTATCTATCCATTTACTATGCAAAACATGCAACTTTCTTATGTTTGCCTGTATACTGTCACCTACAGGCCCGAGAACCAACAGTTGGAGTTTTAAGATGTCAAAGGGGTTTCTAAAGCCTGTTTCTTATTTTACCTTGGACAGTGGGCTATAGGACTATATGCTTGAGTATCTTGTTTAGGTCCTGTTTAGGATTCTTATAGCATTTAAAGTTATTTAAGACCTCTTGGTCACAATAATAATAATAATAATAATAATAATAATAATAATAATAATAATAATAATAATAATAATAAATTGTTCCCACATACAAGATAACCAGTCTTTCATAATGTTTTTTTAGAGAGTCATCATACACACACTTACATGGCCTATCACCAGAATTCCATAAAGAAACCATATATGAAACAAAACATTCATTCTTTCTTAGATAAAATATAAAACTTACAATTGAATACCAAATTCAATATCAATGTTCCATGGATTCCAAAGCCTTGTCTGCTCCTCCACACATTCTTGACTTTACAATAAATCTGCTCCTTTTCTTTAACTTTAACATCTTTTGAGTGAGGTCCTCCCTCACTATTTCTCCTCTCTTTTCTTCATTCTATCTTCTTTCCTTGAATGAGAGGATCTTTCCTCTCTATCCTCCTTCTCCTCTACGTCCTTCTCATCCTCTCTCTTTACTGAATTCTCTCTTTTTCTCTTTTGAAGAGCCTCCCCTCTAACTTCTATGACCAATTTGGGCTTAAGGTAAAACAAAATACTATTTTTAATCTTTAACAATATACTAAGGTTGAAAATATTTTCAACCATTTCTCCCTTATTTCCTCAACAGCCCAACAATCACTTTTTACCTTTTCACTTTTCACTTTTGACAATTACATTTACTCCCAAAGTGAAATTTTGAAATCTAAACACAATTTGGAGGGAAAACAGGAATTTGAAATGTCACACTAGAATATCATTTGAATTTGCATGTTTTATGATCTCAACTAGTCCTCCATGAAACTATTGTAGGTTCTCCTACATCATACTCTCCCTATAGAAACAATTTGAACCTTAGTTCAAATGAGATAGCTCCTCAATGCATTAGTCTTCATTCTATCCCTAGATCTCAAGGTCTTGTTGTCAATACCAATGCTTGTCTTTGTTTGGAATAGTCTTTGTCCTTCATCTTGCTGTTTTTCCTCTTCTGTTATGTTCTTCTCCTCATCTCTTTCTCAGCTGCCATCTCCCACTTCCATGCTTCTTCATCTTCATACATATCTTCTAGATCTTGTTGTTGTTCTTCTTGTTCCATGAGCTTGTCCAATGAATCATGTATGTCATTCACTTTAGCTACCTTAATTCCTGCATACAAAACATTCAAAGCCACCTTAGAATCAAAATCTTTAGGCCATGAAGCCTCTTGGCTGTCTCCATGCTCTTGTTCCTTGACCAAAACTGCCTTTGCCTCATTGCTTTGCTCTTGTCTTGTTTCACTCTTCCCAATGCTATCTTGACCATGGTTTGTACCTATATGTAGCTCTCTTGAAGAACTAAAGATCTCTTCCAACATTCTCAATTCCTCCTTCAGTGAGATCTCATCTATCTCCCCATTCACTGCATCAAACTTGGGCTTATCAACCTGAAGGATTGCTTGTTCCTTACTAGCCTTACTCTTCATCTCATCTTTTCTTAACTCTTGCCTCAATTCATTTTCCACCTGATCAATGGTGCCACCATGTTGATATGTCCCTCTACACAACTCTTTTAGAGGATTCAACAAATCTTCTATCCTCTTCAACTCTTCACTCAACACAAGCTCATCCAAATCTTCATGTCCTATATCAAACTTAGGACCAAATTGTCTTTCATTTTCTATAAATACATTCATCCACTCTATGGTTTCTTCATACAAGTCAACTTCTTCATCAACATCAATAGACTTATCAAATACAATTGCAGTATTCTTACCTTCTATCTCCTTGCTTTCTTCAATCTCTGCTTGAAGCCATCTTGATTGCTTTGCTGCATACTTTCTCCTTTCCTTATCATCCATCCATTTGGAATTCTCTCCTTGCTGCATATTAGTCCACACAGCCACTTTCCATCTTTCATTTCTCATGAAAATATCATTGAAGGATTCAAAAACATCAACACAAACAATTTGTTTACCTTTCATCTTTGCATCCTCATGCTCTACCTCATTATTCTTTGAGAAGTTTTCTTTCTCATCTTCATTCTCTTGGTTGCTAGAATCACCTTCAATCCTCTTCCATTGACTTCTTGGTGTTGCTTTCTCAACACTCACATCTTTTCTCTTTGCCTTCTTAGGCACCCACATTTGATTCTTCTTCTTATCATTTGACTTCACAAGCCATTTAGGCATCCTATAACCATGATCTTATATTAGCACTTCCTATTGCTTGGGAGTTTGCTTCTTCCACCATTGAGGCATCACATACCCATGCTTAAATTCTCTTTCTGAGGGCTTTATCATCTGCCTTAACTCTTGCACCTATACATTAGCAGCTTCATGCTCATAATAACAATCAAAATCAGGTCTTAACACTTCATTTACCTCTTGGATAGCTTGATCCATGGAGCAATATTTCTCTTCCTTTATGCTTGGCTGTCCTCTTGCCTCTTCTTGGCATTCAATGGTATCATGGAAGTTATCTTCATCTTCCATCTCTTCTCTTGCTTGTAGGGGTTCCTCAACACCTCCCTCATGCATTAACCAATGCATCTCTTCTTTTTTATTAACAACAAACTCTCTTCTCTTTCTTGCACATTCACTTGTGCACTTGGTGTCTTCTCTTGCACCAATCTCTTCACTCTTCAAGGCCTTTCTCTTGACCTTCACAAGGCTGCTCACACCTGTAATTACCCATGCAAAAATATCATTAGATATAAAAACAAGAGACCATAATGTCTCCATGATTGTCCTCTTAATGGACATTCTCATCTTTCCAAGTGCTCTTCCTGGCACTTCAACTTTTCTTTCTTCTCTTCTCTTGTTCTCCTCAATGAGAACCTTCTTCACAACTTCTTCCTCTTACTACTCACTTGGCAACCTTCTTATCTTCTTCAAGCCTTTATGGGCTTCTCTCTTCATGGAAATCTTCTTTTGCCTTCTTCTCCTCTTCCTTAGGAGATCTATTGGCCACTTCAACCTCCTCTTCATTGGCCATACCCATGCTTGTTTGTCCATCTGTATCCAAGACTCATATTCATCTTTAATTTTAGCTAACTCTCTCTTCAAATTAGCAATCTCTTTATTAATTACAAAACTATTCATATCTTTGATGCTTGCTTTCTTCTTGGTGCCCTCATGTACCTTGCTGCTCTGCAGTGCCTTCAACAATACTTCCATCTCTGAGATCTTCACCCAAGTCTTTTCCACCTTGGTCTCTTGATCCCTTGTCTCACCCAAGCCTTTCTCCTTGACTGGTCTGTTGACAATCTCCTTGATCTCACCTAGGCCTTTTGCATCCTTGACTTTTGATCCTTCTCTCAATCCTATAGCAACACTTTATAAAACACTTCAACAAACACAAATCACAAATCCAAGCTTACCTTGCTTTGGATCTTCCTCTTGAGCATCCACTATGCTCTCTTACTTTTGAGCTCTCCAAACTTCTCTTCTCAATTCTTCAAACTCCATCCTTTACCTCACCTAAGTCTATTTCACCTTAGTCTTTTGGAAAAATATCCAAGATTCTTCTTGGATCTTCACTAAGCCTTCATTGGCTTCTTCTCCTCTTAAGCTTTAATGGCTTTAAACCTTCCTTTTTCACCTGTTTGCTTCTTAACAAAATAAACTCAAATCAAATATCACAGATTACTCATACCTTTTCTTCAGAAGATCCCAAGAGCATCAAGCTCTGATACCAAATGATGAAAACTTTCCTTACACTACTTTGTAACCATCAACTTGTGAGCTAACTTATTCTAGAGGTGTTCCATACTTATACAGACCTATTTAGATCAATCATTCCTTTTAGCCCTGTTTTCTCTATTTATTAGCCATAACTCTTTATAGGTTAGCTCAATAATGAAAGTAAAACCATTTATAGATACCCATTAAGCCCTTATATAGCATACTAAAAAATCTCTTGAGGTTACTTTGTATGGAATTGTACTTTCTTCTTTAGGCCCTGCTCTAATTAACCCTCCTTTAGTGCAAAACTCCTTATCCAGAGTAAATTATGGACTTTATAATAAAACAAATAATCATTTAAGATATCCATTACCTTCTTACAGGATAATCAAATGTTGGTTAGTGCACTTCTTTGGAGAAATTCACTTTTCCTATACTAGCCTATTCTCTCCTCTTCACATGCACCTAGGATTCACTTGGCAATTGAATTTTTCCATATTTATCCATACTAAAACACTTGGAAACCACTTCAAATAGTTTTTTAACATCATAAAAGGTAAGATTGAAAAATTTCAAGAGTTTTCAAGGATTTAAACTCATTTTGAGGGACATACCCTAATTGAGGGTTTTCTAATGACTTGTACAGGCTAAGAGCATAGTAATAGTGGTTGGGAGTGTTTTACCCTATTTAAAGGGTTCCAATCAATTGTTTAGGATATTTCTTAATACCCTAAACCTTCTCCAATCATCACCTTGGTCATATCAACCTCCTATACTTTCCAAGCAAGACATCACAGTTGTCTTTGATTGTATATGACAGTCAACAGGGTTTATGATTTCCTTCTCTATTTCAATGATCAATAGACTTTCACGATGATAAAAAAACATGTAAATACCTTTAAATTACTTCCCCATTCATATTTTAATATCAAATATGCACTTATCTATCCATTTACTATGCAAAACATGCAACTTTCTTATGTTTGCCTGTATACTGTCACCTACAGGCCCGAGAACCAACAGTTGGAGTTTTAAGATGTCAAAGGAGTTTCTAAAGCCTGTTTCTTATTCTCTTAAGTTTATACTTGCCTTATAGACCTATATCCATGTCATTAATAACTTCATGCAAACATTTTCACGTGGATTTTACCTTGGATAGTGGGCTATAGGCCTGTATGCCTGAGTATCTTGTTTAGGCCTGTTTAGGATTCTTATAGCATTTAAAGTTCTTTAAGACCTCTTGGTCACAATAATAATGATTTCAAATTGTTCCCACATACAAGATAACCAGTTTTTCACAATGTTCTTTAGAGAGTCATCATACACACACTTACACAGGCCTGTCACTAGAATTCCATAAAGAAACCATATATGAAGCAAAACATTCATTCTTTCTTAGATCAAATAGAAAACTTACAATTCAATACCAGATTCAATATCAATGTTCCATGGATTCCAAATCCTTGTCTTCTCCTCCACACATTCTTGACTTTACATTAAATCTGCTCCTTTTCTTTAACTTTAACATCTCTTGAGTGAGGTCCTCCCTCATTATTTCTCCTCTCTTTTCTTCATTCTATCTTCTTTCCTTGAATGAGAGGACCTTTCCTCTCTATCCTCCTCCTCCTCTACGCCCCTCTCATCCTCTCTCTTTACTGAATTCTCTCTTTTTCTCTTTTGAAGAGCCTCCCCTCTAACTTCTATGCCCAATTTGGGCTTAAGGCAAAACAAAATACTGTTTTTAATCTTTAACAATATACTAAGGTTGAAAATATTTTCAACCATTTCTCCCTTATTTCCTCAACAGCCCAACAATCACTTTTTACCTTTTCACTTTTCACTTTTGACAATTACATTTACTCCCAAAGTGAAATTTTGAAATCTAAACACAATTTCGAGGGAAAATAGGAATTTGAAATGTCACACTAGAATATCATTTGAATTTGCATGTTTGATGATCTCAACTAGTCCTCCATGAAACTATTGTAGATGTTCCTACATCATAAACCATCAAGAGACTCTTGTTCACTCACAACAGTAACTAAAGACTCCTCATAGATTAGATTTTTTTTACAAAACACCTTAGTGATTTCATCCCAAATGCAACAAGTTACCCTTGTAAATGAATAATGACAACATCCTTTAGTGAATTGACAATAAGTACCCCAAAATTAGTAGGTTACCTATACTTTCTAGCAACAAATTCTTAGGAATTAGAATCAAATAGCTAGGAATCCAAAAAAAAACCTTTTGAACCAACAACATCAAACTTACTCACATCAAAGGGTAACCCAAAACCAAAATTCTAGCTAAAGGGTTCATATCCATAATAGGACCATGTAAGGGGGTACATTCCTACCCAAAAAACATTATTCCACCAACAAATGCACCAAACATGCAAGAGTGGAATTCAATGAAATAAATAGTCATGAGGCTTGAGATGGGAAACCTAATCAAGAAATATAAGTTTTATGAGATATGCCATTATCTATTTGATTTAAACATTCTTCAAGTACACTTTTCATCTCATTTTGAGGCACCCAAGTTTGATAAATAAAGGAAAATGTGACCTGAGATAATATATTCAATACTTTTTTGTATTATGCTAAGAGGTAGCCTATAAAAATGTTTATTTTCTCCACTTGTTTCCACACAGTTTGGTTTGACAAGCATTAGATTAGCTCCTCAAATTTCCTAAGAGATTGATGATAGAATGGAATGATCTATCTAAAAAATTTGTTAACCATTTCTCTTATAACATTGAGCATGATTTGATGGTGTTTGACTTATGTAAATCTAGATAAAGAGATGGAGAAAGCTTTATAACATACCTACAATGGTGGAGAGAACTCACTAGTCGCTTTCAACATAATTTACTATATAGACAACTAGCTGACATTTTTCAATTGAACCTATATCTTGAGGTGGACATAATTTGAGACTCATTTATGCCAACACATTGGAGGAAATCATTAAGAAGGGGGTGCAAATTGAGAGGGAACTTATCACTAGAGGCCTTGTGAAAATCGATTCATAGGGTTAAATATTCACTCAAACTCAACCACCTTTTCAAGCTACTACTATAGAAAAACCCAAGGGATTTAATAAGAACAAGAAAATGGTGGGTAATGGAATAACCAAATAAAGGCATGTGCAAACATTATAGGCCTTGCCAACTCTGAATGTATAACCTAGTCTATCAACCACTTTGTAGAGAGCACCTCCATGTAGAGGATTTAACAAGTATAAACCATTATAGTTAGTTTAGCTATAATTTGAAATTTTATCAATGGAAGTAAATATCCTTAGCTAAGTGGTTCCCTATAATTTTATTTATATTACATTTCTATTGCTTATCCCAAAAATTAAAAAAATTAGGAAATTAGCTTACACTATCTTAAAGAGATATTAAGCCTCAAAAAGACCAAAACCATTACCAAATTCTGATCTTGAGTGCCCTCAATGTTTTGCAAGAAATATAAGCCACACTCTCACCATTTTATGTCACCATTATGTGCATTGTTCATTTGAACAAGATACATTATTGCACCCTTGGTTTAAATTATGCTTTCACCTTTTTATGAGTTAGCCCATTTAGTCTCTTGTAATTCTCAATCAAGTTGAGACACTTAGAAAATAAAAAAAACATTGGTAAAATATCTAGAAAACCCTAAAAATCACAAAATCATGAAAATTAACTTAGAATTTCCATGTGAGATATAAATTCGTCAAATTATTTGGGTCAGGCCATCTTATTTGATCAATTTATTTCTAGAACACATTGGTATTTTCCTCCCATTTCTAGGAAAACTACATCAACTTGAGGTCCATACAGAGTATGTAGGAAACACTTGGATATATGGGGTATATTGGGTTAGCTCAGTTGCACTTTCCTTTATTTTCCAACCTCTTCTTTGCCTTAGGGATCTTGGGAATCCTACACTATTTCATAAGTAACAACTTTTCCTTTAGTTTTCCCTATCCTTATTGGTACTAAACCTTATGCTCTCACCATTTCGTGAGTGTATATTATGAGAATTATGTATTCGAATTTGATATACTAATGACCACTTAGCTTCATCTTATGATCTCACCATTTTTGAGTCACTATTGTGTGCATTGTTTATTTGAGCAAGATCTATTATTTCACCCTTGGATTTTCCCATGCTCTTGTCATTTTGTGAGTTACTTATGCTCTCATAATTTTACACACTTTCTCTCTTTTTCAATGTTAAATGAAGTAGACACTCTAAATTCTCAATTTAGTTCATTTGTGGATACTTATCTCTTACCTTCTAGTGTGGCTTTAACCTAAAACCATACTCTCTTTTCTCATGCACTCACCATTTTGCAAAACCATTCCCACATTCCTCTACATGTTAATCATCTTTTCTTCTCCTCAATTTTCTTTTATCACATATCCTAGGATAATTGCATTAGGCATGATGTTCATGTTCAAACTTGCATCCATGGAACTATGTAAACAATGTCCACTTGCTTAGTGTATCTAGAGTCAGCTCAGCTACCCCTTCTTTTTCTTTTATTCCCCCCATTGTTTGTTTGTTTTATTGTCTCCTATAGCGTAGGGGTAATTTGTGTTTGTTTTGTGTCATTATTTTCCTATAACCTAGAGAAAACTTTGTATTCATTATTATTGTCTCATTTTACTAATGTTATTATTAGTTAGCTTAGGGGTCACCTGTTGCAGAGTGTAACACCTCTATTACATATGCATGAATAATTTATTTTCTATTTGCATTCTGCACTAACATTGTGATTAACCATTGTTTGTGTTTATTTTTTTTAGTTTGTTTGACATAGTTTACTTATTGCTCTTTTCCTTGATTTGGATTGTTTTATTGTTTTTTACTTTCTTCATTTATTTTTATTGGTGTTTTTTTGTGCCTAGTTGTCTCTTCATTTATTTTTATTTATGTTTGATGGAATTTTCCAAGATCCAATTGATAGAATCAAACACATGAACTACACATGAAAATAAAATAGAAGTAGAACTCCATTGTTGAGACTGAAATTAAAATAGAGCAAAATTATAATAATATTGCATTCATAACTCATTAAGAAATATTTTAGATAAGAGGTGTATTTATAGGTACAATGGAGGCATAGAGCCAAGACATTTGACAATATGAACACAAGACTTTTACCAAATGGTTTGTGTGCTCCATATGTCAATATTGGTGGGCAAGGGTATCCTTACCCACCAATTTGAGTACAATTTTTCTATGTATATGTGCAACTTAATTAAATCATTTATGACACTTAAGTGACCTCAAAATAACACCTAAGCAAGCTAAACACATGTGTAGGAATAATACATATTAATAAATACAAGGAAAATAATATCTTACACTAACACCCACCTTAAGCATAGCTTAGGTGGGAAAACAAAATTAGGTCCTAGAAACATGGCCTGATGAGGTACCTAAGTACAATTCAACTCTCACAAAGTGGAGGAAAAGGAGAAACCCGTAGGAAAAAAACTCGCCCTATAAAAGAGAGAAAAGAAGAAAAGGACTAGAAGACCCCCTAAGGATGATGTTGATGCAGACTATACCCTAAGAAGAGCATGCAAGTGAATATACTTACTCTCAATGAAGGGTTTGGTGAATATATCAGCTATCTACTCTGTACTCTAGCAAAATTTGAGATCAATAGCCTGTCCATGAATGAGCTCCCAAATGAAGTGCATATAAATCTTGATGTGATTGGTCTATTGATGTTGGATTTGATTCTTATAGATTTGGATGGTGCTTTAGTTATCATAAAATATGATTTTGGGTCACTTGAATTGTATACCAAACTCAGTAAGAATCCCATGAAGCCAAATAGATTCAATAGTAACATTGATAGCCCCTCTATATTCAGGCTTAATAGATGATAAAACAGTAACATTTTGCTTCTTACTAGACCAACTAATTGGTCCTAAACCAAGTGAGAAACTATATCCTAAAGTGGACTTGTAATGTTGAATATCCCCAGCCCAATCTAAATATGTGTATCCAATCAAGTCAATATCAATGCTTGCTCCATAGTGAATTAATTATGAGTACCTTGAATGTAGTGGAGAATCCATTTGGATAATTTAAAAAGAAAATCATGTGGTGTCTACATAAACCTAGAGACTATGCCCACTACATATGAAATATCAGGTCTAGTGTGAGTCAGATAGATGAGGCTACCAACTATTTATTGATATAAGGTAGCATCAACCAATGGAGAAGAACACTTAGCCTCAAGTTTGACTCCAAAAAGAAAGGGAATCGAAGCTGGCTTACAAGTATCCATGTGAAAATGTGTAATAAAATCAAGAGCATACTTGGATTGTGTAATGGTAATACTTGAGTCAAATTGTGAAATATCAACACCAAGGAAGCAATGCAATAAACCCAAGTCAATCATAGAGAATCTATCATGTAGAGTAGTTTTCACTATTGTAATAGAGGATGAATAACTCCCTGTGATCAATAGGTCATCCACATATAGAATTGGAATCAAGAGTGAATTATCTTACCACAAGATGTAGACAATCAAATTATAATTGCATCTAGTGATCCCAATTGTGAGAAGAAATGAATCCATCTTGGCATACCAAGCCCGAGGGGTCTGTTTGAGTCCATAGCTAGATTTTCAAATTTTACACACTAAGGAAGAATATTCCACAAAACCTTGTGGTTATTCCATATATATCTCCTCCTCAAGGTCACCATAAAGAAAGGCACTATTCACATCCATATGATGAACATCCCAATGATAAGCTACAACAATGGAAAGAGTGAGTCGAATAGAGTTTATTTTAGTGACTGGAGAAAATGGTTTAGTATAGTCTATGCTAGGAACTTATGAAAATCCTTCTACTACTAATTGTGATTTGGACTTATCCACTGAACCATCTGCTACAAATTTTCTTTGATAGA
This sequence comes from Torreya grandis, assembly GCA_037957365.1. Taxonomy (NCBI): domain Eukaryota; kingdom Viridiplantae; phylum Streptophyta; class Pinopsida; order Cupressales; family Taxaceae; genus Torreya; species Torreya grandis. Next base: position 879,891 of record JARHVA010000049.1, read on the forward strand.
TCCACCTACATTGAACATGTTTCCTTCCCTTGGGAAGCGGTACTAGATCCCAAGTGTGGCTCCTAATTAAGGAACTATACTCTTCATGAATAGATGTATCCCACTTAGGA
>JARHVA010000049.1:885000-897500 GCA_037957365.1 Torreya grandis
TTGCATTGGGAGAAATAAAGATGACCTATACTTTATGAACCATTTCTATGAACAAAACATGCTCTAAACCCTTCTAAAACCTTCCTGAAGATCTGATGTGAGAAACATATAATCTAATGCACTCTAATGAATTGTTTAAACCTAAAATTTATTTTTTTGACCTTATCAAGTCTCATGAACACTTGTAAATGGTATTGGTTTGCATACGTAGGAATAATATTTTACAAAATAGGCAAAACTGCATAATTATAGGTGTGTATGTGAAGGAGTAGGGTATGAAATGATCTGTAAATCAGATGCAAAAGTATACGAGGACTTAAAAGAGGTTAATAAACATTATATACACATTCACAAGTATCCCAAAGTAAATATAAGCCCTGTAAGTTAGTTACTATTCCTCTTTGCTAAGTTTTTCTCCTATTGCAACTGGAGTTGATACTGGATTATAATTCAACATTTTCAATCTTATCAACACATCCTTGATATACTTGGATTGACAAATTAAGAAATATTTATTAGATTGAATAAATTCAATGCCTAATAAGTATCTCATCAATCCTAAATCTATCATTTCAATTTCTTTCATTGTGGCTGACTTAAACATGTTTATTGACAAATTTCTCATGAGAATTAAATCAACATATAGACACACAATCAAAATTTAAACTTGCTCATTCATATTTATATAAAATTGGGTCTCATTGATACTTCTATTGAATTCATTGCTTATCAAATTGAATAAATCCTACAATACCAAGCCATTGGTGCTTGTTTCAAACCATAAAGTACCTTTTCTAATTTATAAACTTTATTTTAATGCCTATGTACCTCATAACTAGGGGGTTGTTGAACATAAATTTTTTCATAAAGAAAACAATTTAAGAAGGCTGATTTCACATCCATTTGATATACCTTCCAATTATTCTATGCATCTATTGCTAAAATAATTCTAATTGTAGCAAGTATAGCAACTGGAGAGAATGTTTCATTACAATAAATGCCATATTATTGTGAAAATCCTTTTGAAACTATTATTTATGTTCTAAAATTTTGCCTTCAAATTAAATTTAGTCTTATAAACCCATTTGAATCCTATGCAATATTTATCTTCAAGGAGATCCCCTAACTCTCATGTTTGATTTCTTTCAATAGTGTCCATTTCTTCATCCATTGCCTTGATCCAATTATCTTCTTTTACTACTTCTTCAAAATATATAGGATCATAAGAGAATAAAGCAAAATTTGAATAAAAATCTACACTCTCTTTTGCTTGATCATATATCTCTTTTAATTTTTTTGTTTTCTTACCTCTATACCTTAGTCTTAATGAGGCAAGTATAAGATATGACTCATCACTTAAAATTGGGAATAGGATGATTTGGATGGCTTGATGGTATGACCTACACAAAATTTCATGGTGGAGTAGTTGGTGTCGTTTGATTTGATTGAACACATTATTCTTCTAATTCTTCTTCACTATGAGATATTATTCCTCCACTTGTGACTACTTTGTCAACAATTCTATCCCTTGATTCTTCTTCCTTGAATTCAATGTCTCTACTAGTAATCAATTTATTTTAGATGGGATTATATAATTGATAAGCTTTTGATTGCTCACTATAACCAATAAAGATGCATTTCTCACTTTTATCATCTAGTTTTATTATCAATTCAAATGGTACCAATGAATAAGAAATGCATCCAAAAATTATAAAATGAGATACATTGTGTTTATTACCATTCCATGTTTCCTATGAAATTTTGTCCTTTAAACTCTTCAGAAGAATCTTATTCAAAATATATACTATTGACATAGTGGATTGCACCATAATAGGAGGCTGAGCTCCTGCCTTCCACACGTCAAAATGGAAACTCCCCTCTCGCCTGTGAGACCGGTGAAGCTGGAGGGGAGAATCGCTAGATAGGGCTAGCTCCCTCTGATGTATCTTTTAGGTCTTGGACTTCTTACTGCTAACAAAAATTAAAAAAAGGGGGAGGGGGATGAAAAGGGAGAAAGATGCTGAAGCAGAACCTAAACCTAAACTTAAAAAAGGTGATACACCAAAAATGATGACCCACTTAGCCCGAACATACACTTTTCACCAAGAAGAAGCACCCATACACTTCACTAATGTGGGAAACTCTTCTATATTAGTCAGTCAGGGGTCCGTAGAGGTATAGGGAGGAAGAACTATCAAAGGTGTTTTGAGACACACTTTGGCATCCTGTTCACATGTGCCTATATTTCTGCTATAGACACTTCTGGCAGACCTGCAGAAGAAGAAACTTCACAATGCACTAGACACGCTAGGATTGATCTGTGAAAAGCATAAGAGAAAATGACTTAACACAAAAATAAAACATAAACATATGCGTGAGTGCAAGTTTAGATGGAGGTAAAAATGCCAAGCCTTGATTCAAGGTAAAATCTAGTAGAGTTCTGCCTTACAAGCTTGAGAGATTTTTGGGCAGAGCTTTGCCTTCCAAGCTAAGAGAATATGATCTTCTCAAAAATGAGAAGTTTACAATATATAGAAAGAAGAGAAGAGAACTTGGTGCATCTTTTGGAAAGAATTTGGTGCTCTTGACAAGCTGGCCCATGTGCGTTTCGAGCCTTGGGAAGAGGAAGCTGTTTGATTGTCGGCTCCTAATTTAACTTTGGCATTCCAAAATTAATGTGAAATCATGGGCTGTGCCTATTTTCTACAAATAGATTGCTCCCTTCAAGGCATTTACGTGGCTTGTCTACTCATCAATATGAAATGAAGAAAATAGGTTGTGTCATTTACTGTTCACACTGTTTGATGACCATTTGGCAAGCACTATTCCAACTACAAGAATAAATCCCTAAATTGACACCTCCTCCTTGCCACCTAGAATATTTGTCCACTTTTGCACTTTGCCTTCTTCCTAGTTTCTATCTCTTTCTAGCTCCTTCAGCCCTCAGGGCTATCTTTTGGTGGGTCGCTGCATTCCTTGGGCTCTTCTTGCTTGCCTTGGCCACTTTACGCTGATTTCAAATAAGTGACACATGGTGCATTCCATTGTGACTCATAGAAGCTTTAGGCACCATTTGAAGGTCTTAAAAAAGAGGACACATGTTGGTTTCCACTCTCTTTAGTAGCTTGTATGGGGCCCACCACAGTTCTCATAGGACAAAAGGGAGAGACCGCAGATGTTGACACTTATCGACTTCTATCGAGCTTTGCAGGGGACACATGGCATGGTTTATTTCTTTTATAAAAAACATGTCAAAGCCTTCCATGGTTGCCACTTGGTGCCTTCCATGCTCTAGATTTTCCTAGTGTAAAATTGATGTTCACAAGCCCATCACTGCATTTGAATTTCCAATGGCTAGTTTGCCGTGCTTGATTTTGACATCTTCGAGCCCGTCACCCCTTGGACTTTCTTTGGATTTCTTGCTTCGGCCTTTTCTGTCACTTCCTTTCCTTTGTACTTATTGTTTTGCATCATCCCAAAGGGGAGGTGACCCTTTGGCTTATGGAGAAGTCCCCTTTGTTCAGAAAGAGCCCCCCACAAGGGCACATACCCTTCGGGTGGTCTTCTATCTCCTCGACAGGTTTCTCCTTAGAGATTTTTCCCCATGGACAAAAGTTCACAAGAATTTTTTTGGCTACTTTGTCTTTTGCTTTTGGAAACTCTTTCAATATTTTCTCTCGCAGCTTCCCCAAATTTCTTTTGACTTTTTGTTTGAAGGAATTCCTTTAGACAAAAAGTCTGAAAGAATTCATTTGCCTTAGTCTTTTCTTGCTTTTCTTCAGCTTTGTTGCCCTTTCAAATTCCTTCAGATAAAAAGTCTAAAGGATTTCTTCCTTTACTTTTGCCTTTGAAAAGTGCCCTTTGGGAAAATTGGAAATGACCCTTTCAAAGGGTACTTCTTTTGCCTTGAACAAAATTCTAAAGGAAGCTTACCTTTCTAACTTTTCTCTATGGCCTCTTCTGAAAATGTTCCCTACCCTCCATAAGGGCTCTTGAATCCTAAATTTCCCTCCACAAGGGCACTTGAAATGATCCATTTTCCACCTAAGTGTTGGGAACTCACTTCTCCCTGCTGAGTCCATAGAAAAAATTCACTACTGAGTCCATAGAAATCCATGCCTGCAGAGTCCGTAGAAATGGACCTGCAGAGTTCGTAGAAAATCCTATGGAGTCTGTAGAAAACCTATGGACTCCATAGAAATGGACTTGCAGAGTTTGTAGAAAACCTGCAGAGTCCATAAAAATTCTTGTGGAGTCCATAGAAGTTTCCAAGACTTGTGCAAAAATCAAAATGAACTAGCTTAGAAAAATAGGGAAAGAAGGGGACCGATTTTGGCTTGTTGGGCCAAAAATGGTCAACAAATTAGTGATTCCCAGGGGAAGCATGCCTACTATGCTTAGAGACCAGTTGCCTTAAATTCCTGTAGAGTAAAATTTTACTCTACGTTGCATTCCATTTTTCAGTCACGTGCCACAAAATTTTGCTTTAACATTCTTTGGTCCAAGATGGAGAAGTCGTGAAATAGAACACGGGCTCTATTTTCCTTTTGATTTATTTTTGTAAGGTGTCATCAATCGAGGCATCCTTTCTCAAGGGAAACTACCAAGTGTCATCATCTGAGGCACCTTATATATGTTTTGTGAGTTGGTCAGAATGTGCCACGTGTCTCATAGTGGCTCAGCAGAATGCACCAAGTGTCGTCATCCAGGGTTACATATTGGCACCTATGTTTTACCTCTTTACATCAAAAGGATTTCTAAGTATCGAGATCAAGTGGAAAGCACCAAGTGGCAATAGAGAAAGGTCTCAGTGTTGCTTTTCTAAAAGCAATGGAAGCTGCCATGTACTCTAGCAAAAGAAAGCAGAAGCCACCATGTGTTGCGGGCCAAATTATCTTCATCTTTGCTTCGCTGATATAGCAAAGACTATGGTGGGTCCCCAAGTTTTGTTTCTTAAGTGAGTGGAAGATGCTAGGTGTCATTTTTCATGTGAATGAGAAATGAGACCCGCTTGTATAAACAGATCAAATCAAAAACCACCACGTGTCATCTTCTACAGGTTTCTAAAAGGGTAGCTACAAGTAGTGAAGATCACCACGTAACCCAGGTAAGAGAATCAGAGATTGCCATGTGTACTTTAATGAAGAAGCAGAGATTGACACTTGTCCCTGTATCCATTTTAAAAGAAATGCCGAGTCTTATTTTATTTTAAGATGTTAAAGTTTCAAGGAAGCGGATAGTGACAAGTGTCAAAGGCAGAATGATCCTGAGCAAAGAGATAAAAGAGTATAAGTTACGTGGACTGTGCCACGTGTCTTCTATAATTGCTATAAAACATGACAAGTGTCATTCTTTGGCATTTCCTAAAGCAACAAGAAAATTGGCTAAGTGTTACCTAGTGTTTAAGAGAAGGGAGCATCTTGCAATCTATTACAGCAAATGAACTGCCAGAAGATGAAGCATTTCAGAATCTATAAGATATCTTCTATTAGACACTTTCAGTTAGGTGGAGATTTCAATTTGGGATGAAAGTTTGGGAACACGTGGACAATATGGAGGTTGTTTCAAGTCGCATGTCCCACATCTTGAAACTTCCCATTGTTGGTGTCTGAAACAAAGTGCAATTTTAAACATCAACAGGTTTTGGCACACCCGATGGGACCAATCTTTCAAGGAGTTGAATTTTTTTTTGGTGTGTTCTTCGGCCAACCAGCCTTTGGAGGTTTTTATTTTATCAACACCAATAGTGACTCTGAGTTGAATCAACGGGTTAAGCAGTCCTGGTATCATCAAGAAATCACCATTTGGTATGTATAATTTTGTTACTCATAGTTATGAGTCTTATGCTCCTTCATATATTTTTAATCAAGATCAAGTTTCTTGTGGAATCACATCAAGCAACAAGGATGCATATGGTTATGATTTTTTCCCTTCACAGGTCTGATATGACCAGCCTCAGCCCTGTCATGAGCTATACCAGTCTTATGCCCAGTATCCCCAATATGTCACATCCCATGCTCAACCTAATCTCATTTCCACCTTCAAAAAACCATTACTGGGATATAAAAAATATGTATTAGAGCTTGACAATAGAAGGGGATGTGGCCAATAAATTCCTAATCATGTCATCCATCAAGTAAGAAATGCAATAGATCTGATTAAAAGTGAATGGGATCCCATTGAAAGAGCAAATTAGCAAAGGCTTACATATGAGATGTTGGATGTGTGTGGCTTGATTGCATTTCTAGAAGAAAAGCTGAGTATTCATGAGAGGCAGCCTTACCAAGTCTATCAAACTACATATCCACTGCCACAAGTTTTATATAAGACATACGCAGCCCCTATTCATGAGCTAAGTTGAACCTATCGAGGTCATTTCCCCAATAATGTTGAGTATATGTTAGCAGCAAGGGAAGTGGAATCTAAACCCTCACTCCCCCCTCAAGTCCCTCCCACCCTTCCTCAAGAAGCTTCTTGTTTTTCATCATAGCCTTCATGCACTCCCCACTTCTATGATGATTCCTATGAGCTCCAAGAAAGACTCTTTCAAGAAAATATAGCTAAGCAAGTTGAGGAATTAGAGGCAAAGATGAGATTGCTTAGAGAAAGAGAGATAGAGCTTTCAAACCTTAGAGAAGAGCCTACGCCAAAAAATAGCTCCTCTACCAATCCTCAGATCTCTCAACATGATGTCCAAATTCTAAGTTGGAAGAGGGAAAATCATGAACGAGCTAGGGATCTTGAAGAAGATAAAATTGATACCTCTTCCCAAGGGAAAAGTTATGGTCACAAGGTCATGGGTTGGAAACAAACAATGGAATCATGGAGCCAAAAGAAGGAGGAGAAAGGTTTTGCTCAAAGCTTTGAAAAGGTTAAGGCTGCTCTCACTCATGACGATGATCAAGCAGAAGATCTTACATTTGAACACGCTCCATCTACATCCCTCCAAGAGAGCTATCAAGATACATCTGATATAGAGGAAGTGATGGACAAATGGAAAGAGGAGGATTTGATTCTTGCTCAAGAATTATCTCCTCTTTCACATATGTATAACCATCATTCTTCTTCTTTATCCCTTTTTAAAGAGGAATGTATTTTGGAGGAAGCAAATAAGTATGCAGAGGAGTATGCTTAGTTCATGGCTAGTCAAGAATATTTCATGAGTGCAGATGAGGACGAAATCACTATAGGTACATTCTTTGATGAACAAGAGGACAAGTCACAAGTTTTTGCCTTAATCTCTGATGAGGAAGAGATCATTTCTAACTTTCTTCTCACTTTGCAAGAAGATATGGAGGAGCATGGACACTTCCTTGATCAAGTCATTGGGGTAGGTTACACGAGGCCATGAGCTGGCCAGATGTGGAGAAGACAACATTGAGACTCAAATAAGTATGCAGAGGGGGTGAAATCTTTCAAATTTATCCTTTCAAGAGGTTGAAGTCATCAAGGAGGATGATCATGTAATGAAAATTGAGAATGAAGCAGAAGGAGATAAGCCAAAATATGATGAATATCAAAAGACATAGAGTGGAGAGCCAACAACCATCATTTTCTTGATAAGACATGACAGCATGAAGAACTAGCATTTGACAAACTTTCAAGAACAAGAAGAGTATGTATATGTTGGGGACATGTTTAACTCTAATTCACTCAGATACAGGCCAATCAAGGTGGCAAGCAGGATGAGCAAGTCACCAGAACTCCATCCCATTCAACCATTTGTCTGGCACCATAAGTCTTCTCACCATAAAGGAAACTTCAAAAAATTTCCTTTTGATCCAGGAGGGAGGCAAATATACCTGGAGTTGCAAAAATAAGTAGGGGCTATTTGATACTGAATGGTCTATTTATCAGACGGCTTTACTAAAGTTGTGATTGTTGCCACAATTTTGATCTAGTGGGAGTTGTGGTTTCTTTTTGAGTAGGCTCAAAAGTCCTCGGGGTCACTAGTAAATGTAGAGTAAAATTTTACTCTACGTTGCATTATATTTTTCAGTTGCGTGCTGCAAAATTTTGCTTTTGCATTCTTTGGTCCAAGATGGCGAAGTCATGAAATAGAGCACGGGCTCTATTTTCCTTTTGATTCATTTTTGCCAAGTGTCATTGACCGAGGCATCCTTTCTCAAGGAAACTACCAAGCATCATCATCCAAGGCACCTTCTATATGTTCTGTGAGTTGGTTGAAATGTGCCATGTGTCTCATAGCGGCTCATTGGAATGCACAAAGTGTCATCATCCATGGTTACATATCAGCACCCGTGTTTTACCTCTTTATAGTAGAAATATTTCTAAGTATCGAGATCAGGCGAAAAGTGCCAAGTGGCAATAGTGAAAGGTCTTAGTGTTGCTTTTCTAAAAGCAATGGAAGCTACCACGTACTCTAGCAAAAGAAAGCAGAAGCTACCACGTGTTGCGGTTTGAATTATCTTCATCTTTGCTTCACTGATATAGCAAAGACTGTGGTGGGTCCCCAAGTTTTGTTTCTTAAGTGAGCAAAAGATGCTAGGTGTCACTGTCCATGTGAATGAGAAATGAGACCTACTTATATAAACAGATCAAAGTGAAAACTACCATGTGTCATCTTTTACAAGTTTATAAAAGGGTAGCTACAAGCAGTGGAGATCACCACGTAGCCCAGGTAAGAGAAGTGGAGATTTCCATGTGTCCTTTAATGAAGAAGCAGAGATTGACACCCATCCCTGTATCCCTTTTAAAATAAATGCTGAGAGTCTTATTTTATTTTAAGATGTTGAAGTTTTGAGGAAGTAGATAGCGACAAGTGTCAAAGGCAGAATGATCCTGAGCAAAGAGACGAAAGAGTATAAGTTACGTGGACTATGTCGCGTGTCTTCTATAATTGCTGTAGAACACAACAAGTGTCATTATTTGGCATTTCCTAAAGTAATAAGAAAATTGGCTAAGTGTTACCTAGTGTTTAAGAGAAGGGAGCGTCTTACAATCTATTACAGTAAATGAACTACCAGAAAATGAAGCATTTCAAAATCTATAAGATATCTTCCATTAGACACTTTCAGTTAGGTGGAGATTTCAATTTGGGCTGTAAGTTTGGGAATGTGTGGACAATTTAGAGGGAATCTAAGGCCAAGATCAAAAGGGGAAGAGAAAAGGAGGGAAACTTAGTGGGAGTTATTTCCAGTAGATGGAGCAGTTCACTGGGTAGATATTTGACATGCTGGAATCGATCTATAAAAAGCATAAGAGAAAATGACTTAACACAAAAAGAAAACATAGGCATATGCATGAGTGCAAGTCCAGATGGAGGTAAAAATGCCAAGTCTTGATTCAAGGTAAAATCTGGTAGAGTTTTACCTTATAAGCCTGAGAGATTTTTGGGCAGAGCTTTGCCTTTCAGGCTAAGAGAATATGATCTTCTCAAAAATGAGAAGTTTACAATATATAGAAAGAAGAGAAGAGAACTTGGCGCTTCTTTTGGAAAGACTTTAGCACTCTTGACAAGATGGCCCATGTGCATTTCAAACCTTGGAAAGAGGAATCCATTTGATTGTCGGCTCTTGCTTTGACTTTGTCATTCCAAAATTAATGTGAAAGCATGGGCCGCACCTCTTTTCTAAAAATAGACTACTCCCTTCAAGTAATTTACGTGGCTTGTCTGCTCATCAATGTGAAATGAAGAAAATAGGCTGCACTGTTTACTATTCATGTCATTTGATGACCACTTGGCAAGCACTGTTCCAACTACAGGAATAAATCCCTGAGTTGACACCTCCTCCTTGCCACCTGAACTATTTGTCCACTTCTACACTTTATCTTCTTCTTGGTTTTTGTCTCTTTCTGGCTCCTTCAACCCTTGGGGCTATCTTTTGGTGGGTCACTGCATTCCTTGGGATCTTCCTGCTTGCCTTGGCCACTTTCTATCGATTTCAAATAAGTGACATGTGGCATGTTCTATTATGACTCATAGAAGATTTAGGCACCCTTTGAAGGTCCTGCAGAAGAGGACACATGTTAGCTTCTGCTCTCTTTAGCAACTCATACGGGGCCCACCATAGTTCTCATGGGACAAAAGGGAGAGATCGCGGATGTTGACACTTGTTAGCTTCCACTTAGCTTTACAGGGGACACATGGCACACTCTGATTCTTTTAGAGAAAACATGTCAAAGCCTTCCATAGTTGCCACTTGGTGCCTTCCACGCTCTGGCTTTTCCTAATGTAAAATTGATGTTTGTGGGCCTGTCACTGCATTTGAATTTCCAATGGCTAGTTTGTCATGCTTGATTTTGACGTCTTTGGGCCCATCACCCCTTGGACTTTCTTTGACTTTCTTGCTTAGGCCTTTTCTATCACTTCCTTTCCTTTGGACTTCTTGTTTTGCATCCTCCCAAAGGGGAGGTGACCCTTCGGCTTATGGAGAAGTCCCCTTCATTCAGCAAGAGCCCCCTGTAAGTGCACATACCCTTCAGGCAGTCTTCTATCTCCTCGATGGGTTTCTCCTTTGGGATTTTTCCCTATGGACTTTTTCCCCGTGAACAAAAGTCTGCAAGAATTGTTTCGGCTGCTTTCACTTTGGCCTTCAAAAATTCTTTTGGGATTTTCTCCTGCAGCTTCCCCAAATTTCTTCAGACTTTTTGTCTAAAAGAATTCATTTGCCTTAGTATTTTCTTGATTTTCTTCAACTTTGTTACCCTTCTGAATTCCTTCAAATAAAAAGTCTGAAGGATTTCTTCCTTTGCTTCTACCTTTGAAAAGTGCCCTTCGGGAAAATTGGAAATGACCCTTCTGAAGGGTACTTCTTTTACCTTGAACAAAATTCCAAAGGAAGCTTACCTTTTTGGCTTTTCTCTGCGGCCTCTTCTGAAAATGTTCCCTGCCCTCTTCAAGGGTTCTTGAATCCCAAACTTTCCTCTGCAAGGGCACTTGGAATGATCCATTTTGCACATAAGTGTCGGGAACTCGCTTCTACCTGTTGAGTCCATAGAAAAACTTCACTGCAAAGCCCATAGAAATGGACCTGTAGAGTTTGTAGAAAACTTGCAGAGTCTATAGAAATTCTTGTGGAGTCCGTAGAAGTTTCCAAGACTAGTGCAAAAATCAAATGAACTGGCTCAAAACAACAGGGAAAGAAGGGGACCGAATTTTGGCTTGTTGGGCCAAAAATGGTCAATATATACTACACAAGGTATTATTTTTTCCCCTAAATAATTGGATAAGTTCATGGACTTCAGTATGCTCCTAGATATCTCCATTATGGTTCTATTTTTCATCTCTGCTACACCATTTTGTTGTGGTATGTACCTTGTTGTCAACTATTTCTTGATCCCATGATATCAACAAAAATCTAGAAATTCATTAGAACTAAACACACCACCCCTATCATATTTGATTACCTTAATGTACATTCCATTTTAATTTTCCACCAAAGATTTAAACTCCTTAAATTTATCAAAGGCTTCAGACTTTTTCTCTAGAAAGTATATTCAGGTCTTCCTACTAAAATCATGAATAAATGTTAGGAAATGTATGTTTCCACAAAAATATGGAGTCTGCATTGGCCCACATATGTCAGTGTGAATAAATTTTAGTGGTGTCTAAGTAATCTTTATGAACTTTTTATCAAACAACTTTATTTATGTTTTTTTACCAATATACAACTTTCACATGAACTAGTTGGATGTTCTATGACTAGTAATCCTGCTACCATACTTTTATTTCATAATAAATTCAAACCTCCAAAATGAAGATGACCATACTTCAAATCCCAGAGCCATGTCTATTTTAAGTACACTATCTTGAAGTTGATTTCCTCTATTCCTTAGATGGAGTGAATCTAGAGGGGGAATATTCAGTTCTTGGTCATTTTGACCCTTGTAATTAACCTATCACTAGGATTGTTATCATGAATTGTGCATACATCATTGTTAAAGAGAACTCTATACCCTTTTTTCACTAATTGAATAACACTCAACACATTATACTTTAAATTGGGTACGAAGAAAACATTAGGAATATATCTTTGTTCTTAATTCTTAGTCAAATTAAATGTTTATAACACCTTTCCCAGTTATATATAATTTGCTATCATTTCCCAATTTTACTTTAGATTTTATAGATTCATCTAAGCTAGCAAATAACTCTCTATTTTTTGTCATGTGATTGCTACATCCACTATCTAAAAACCATGTCACTAAAACTTTATTGATAAATATTACAAGTTATAACTAAACTTCTAGAGTTATTATTAGATACATCTGAGTAATTTTCTTTCTATTTATCCACCTATGCTTGTTTCTTTCTAGATTTATTCACAAGATTACTAAATTTCTTACAATAATAACATTGAATGTGAGACTTATCAAACATTAATGGTTGTTGTTTAAATTGATTTCTTCCACATCTTATATTGTTGAAACTTTGATTGGGATGATTGGTCCTTTCTCCTTGATCTGTGTTCATGTGTCCACCTCTTCCTCTTCCTCTTCCTCTTCCTTTGAAGTTCAATCTTCCTAATCCTCTACTA
>JARHVA010000049.1:902500-937500 GCA_037957365.1 Torreya grandis
TAACTGCATTATTGGGTTGGTCAACTTATACACCTCTAATGATGTTGTGGAATGGGTAGCCATGTGGAGAAGTCTGGTCAACTCTCTCCTAGATTCTCATTAGATCTTCTATGGTGACTTTAACATGGTAGAGTAAGCCAAAGACAAAGAAGGGTGCCTTTTGATGTGATGGTATGTAGTTGAGCATGAAGCAAGGTTCTAAATGCATAATATGCTCAAGGGTTTTTATCCTGACCATCACTAGAGGAAGGATTCAGACTCTCTGTGGTTCACCTGGTACAATTTATACTAGGGGGATGATAGGGTGATTCAGTGTCTCAATATAGCTCTGCTAGCTGAACAAGATCTTTTCTATTTTACTCCAGTTAAGGACATACCAATTTTTGTCATTCTTTATACTTTTATCTCATATCATCAACCCATTTTATTTAACTTTGATTGGAATTCTCCTCAACTCAATCCAACTTCCATGCAACTCAATCTCAATATTTCCCACCTCAAATATGAAAGAATAGTGGGGCACATTGTTAGATTTTAGAACTTAGTTCCTCAAATAGAAGGAGATACTAGTTGGATTTAGTGGTGTTTTGAGGCTCTTGCTTGCACTTCCACATTTATTCAGATCTATGGGAAACAATAAACTATTTTTAGATGGCATCTACATAATGACATAAACTATGAGTTTATTTGTGCCTCATAAGAATCAGAGCAGCCACCATTTAATGTCCACCTTAAATCTCAAGTGGCATAATGGAGATAAAATTTACAAATTGAGGAAGCACACAAAGCTAGAGGATCTCATCTGAGAGCTCCTATGTACTGGATAAAAATTGGTGACAAAGTGTCCAAGGATGTTTTCTCCCTTCTATACTCTAGGAATCTGTTGATAGAATCAAAGCTATCAAGGAAATAAATTCAAGACTTACCAAACTTCCTAAAATTTTGAAAGCCTTTTGTGCATCACTACCATGGTGTTTTCTCAGTGCAAACTTATTATCTATAAAGGGAGGAAACTCTCCTTTAATGTCTCCAAGTTATGCCTTGTAAAGTCTCTAATCTCAAAGAATTGCTTGTGATAGGCCTTTATCTCTTAGTGACCTTCATGAAGTTGTTAAATAGATGGTAGTGGAAAAAGTTACAAGAATTGATGGTTTCCTTTGTTAGTTTTATCTAACCCTATGGGACACCATTAGTCTTGATCTACACCAATTATATTTTGAAGCCATTCTAATCTATTCCTTATGAACCTTTATTAATTAGGGTAACATCAAGTTCATGCCAAAGGTTGGTGATCTTAAAATTATCACAAATTAGAAGCCTATTCTTTTATTTAATGTATCCTATAATATTATTGTGAAAGCTCTGGCTCTCAAGGTGAATCACATTTTACCTTTAATTATTCAGAGTGAACAAATAGGATTCATACAAAACAAATTCATCCTAGACAACATCATCACTATTTGGGAAGGTATGGAATTGGATAGGATTTCTAATCAAAAATCCTATTTGTTAAGATTTATTTTGAAAAGGCTTGTGATCACATTAAGTAGCCCTTCATTATAGCCATGCTATAGGTACTTAGGTTTAGCCCAAATTTTGTTCAAATTATTAATATACTTTTTTAGGATGTAGGGGCTTGTATTACTATTAATGGCACCTAGTATTCTTAGTTTGAACTTCATTACTCCATTAGGAAAGGTTGTACTTTAGCTCCTTCCCTATATTTTCTTGCAATAGGAGGATTTAGCTATCTTCTAGCTAATTATGCTGCCAAGCATTTGGTGAAAGGTATCTCTCTGCCTCAATTTGATAGACAACTTTTAAATGGCCATTCTATGGATGACTTCTTTCTCACTCTCGAAGAGGAAGAAGAATCCTTTAAGAATGCCATGGAATATCTACACATATTTTTTTGTCTTCAGGATCTTCTATTTAATGGAAGAAGACCCAATGCTACAAGTAATAATTGGGCCCCAAACCTCCTTGGCTTGAATAATTTCAATGGCATTGGATTATACTAGGAGTGTATTTTAAGTTTTTAGGCATTTATTTTGCCTTTCAGGTCTCTCCTTCTGACTTATGGGCATATGTGGTGAAGAGAGTCAAAAAATATATTTCCTTTTGGATCACTAAGACTCTTTATTTATCTATCAAGTTTCAAATCTGTTCTAAAGTTTTGGTAGCCAATAATGTGTATTATCCTCTTATTAGACCCCTTCTAATGCTGCTTAGAATAAATTAGGAAAGATTTTAAGGGATATTATTTGTGATAATTATGAGAGACACAGAGTTTCTTGGAATATTTGTTGCCACCCCAAGGAAGTTGGGGGATAAGATCTCCTCAATATTAAAATCTAAGGACTTGATCTTGGGACTAAATGGATAATCATAGGTCTTTCTAGGTATGAATCCTAGAAGATGATTCTCCTCCATTGTATCTCTTAGGGTCTCCCCTATGATAGTAAAGTGTGTCAAGGCCCAGGGCTTCACTCCTTACTTATCAACCCAATGCCTATCAAAATTAAGGGTTCCTTTGTAATTCAAAGTTTATGGAAGTCTTGGGAGAAGCGTAAGCCTCATCTTAGCTAGGCTAGTGAAGGGTTTAGAAATGGCCTCTCCATTAACTCTCAGTCCCTTTTGTGGTCACCTTGTCTTAATTTTCATAATGTTTTCTTTGCCTTGGTACCCTAGGTTAAAGGGCTATGCCTTTTTAGAAAAGGCATAAAGGTTATCAAGGATCTCTTTTGTTAAAAGAGTAGGGTTTGACTCACTTGGAAATAAATTTAAAATAAATATTAATTAATAAATTTAGATGTAGAGACTATTACAAAAATTTAAGGCTCCATGATGAATATTTACTTAAAATTGGAGTTAAATCTCTTGTTCCTTGGTGGAGGGATTGGCATTGGCCTACAGTCACCCCCTTCACCCAATATTCTCCATAGATGGGATATCAATTAATTTTCCCTCAACATATTGCAATTGATATGCTCTATATTAGATGTAATCTTCATTTCCATGATGGGATCTATGCCCAACATTTTAGCATAGTGTGGTCTCTTCTATTGAACCCCCAAAAGCTCATTTTTATGATGCCTTATTTACTAGAGCTTCCCTGTGGGTGACCAACTCAAGTGTCTGGGTGTGATTAAGACCATTTAACCATCTTGTCATCAACCAAATGCTGTTAAGCATCTCTTCTAGTTTTTCCCACATGCTCAGTCTGTGTGGCACTAGATTAACTCCCTTTTTAAGCCTTTTCATTTGGAATTATTTACATGGAATATGGCTCTCTTAGGGGACTCATATTTTTTTCCTATAACATATAATCATTTTTGGTATATATTTCAAGATGACATTTTGTTTCAAATATGAAAAGCTAGGAGTTATGCTTGATTTAATCACGAAGAGCTAAAACATAATTTTTTTATTTCTAAAAATATTATTATTCTCTCTAATGTCACTCTTTAGATTCAAAGCCAAAGAGACAAGGCCCGTTTAGATCTCAACCACCTCCATCATTTGCTTGAACACTGGAGAAATGCTCTATATGTAGTCAGCTAGGAACCTCTTAAACCCCCACGACATCTTTCACCCCTCGAGAATGAGGTCATGGGCCAAGACGATAGTGGTTCAGACCCAGATGTAGGAGTTACTCTCCATGATGGTCATCATATCATTGACTTTCTCCTCATCATGGTGGTCTGAGTGGTTTCTCTCAATCTAGAGGTGATGGTTGGGGCTAGGGATCTCCTCCCCTATCCTAGGATGGTGATAATAGAGTCTAGGGTCTACCTCCCCAAGGCAAATTATCATGCATGTCTCTAACTATTTGCCTTAAAATAAATCAAAATAAGACTTTGGAAGAGCAACAAAACTCTGGTTGGGAGCCTTTACCTATTGATGGGGATCCTCCTATCATACAAGGATGGGGTGATAATCTTATGGGTCTGCCATCTCTTCCACCTCTCTTGGCATTCATATTATTGTTGTTGTTTAAATGTTCTTGTTAATATTATTTGTTCTTTTTTTCTCTCCTTTTCTATTAATTGATGTGATGTAATTTTTTTGATGTGGTCATTTTGTGACCACTTTTTATGACTTTTTATGAGTTTTTTCAAAACTCGGTGTGACTTTGTTCATCAGATGTGACTTTTCTACCTATTTTTATTTATATGATTAACATTGTACTATATCTTATTTTATATTAATATATAAATACTTCTCAATAGAAAAATCAATATAATTGAAAAATTTAAAAATTAATTATAATATATAAAAGAAATTTAATTAAATGTAATATTAATAAAATATCTTAAAAAACCAAAACCAAATTATATTTATTATTAATGTAGGTTTACACCAATAACATCTCCATTTAAACAAAATTTGGAGGATTGTGATGTTAATATTACAAGTTATATTTATTACTAAAATGGGTTTACACTAATAACATCCCCAATTAAATACAACTTGGAGGATTGTGATGCTAATGTTATATCCATAATCTTTTAACACCCCCTTAAGGGAAACATCAATAATTTTGGTCATCCTTTGAACATGAATGAAAGGATAAGTAATTTCTCAAATATATTTATTATCATATCCTTCATTAAATAATAATTAAGTAATTTCTTGTAGGGTAGTATTACCGCATCATTACATACAAATTTAACCCAACATTAGGCTATCACTAGGGTCCCATACAACCAATAAAATACGGTGTTTTAAAATTTAAAATCCACATTTTATTTTGTCATTTTAAATCATGGTTTTGTCTAACATAAGGGTTGATAATATTTGTTTTGAGAGGGTTTGATTAACTCGAGGGTTGTTTAATTTGATTTTGTGTGTCTAAGGCATTGTCAATATCTTCCGGAGTCCACAACAAAAGTAAGTACATTGACAATATGTTAAAGATTGATATAAATAGTAATGAATATTAGTATTTCATTGGTGTCATTAGTGTGACCTCCTGGTAGAAGGATGGAAAGATAAGATTTGGATAAAATAAAGAGGCATGAAAGTTAAAATATGCACAATAAGGAAACAAGGAGAAGACATCAGTCAAGAATGGAAGGATAAGATTTGGATAAAAGAAAGAGACATAAGTGAAAATATAAACAATAATGGAAGAAACAAGGAGAAGAAATCAGTAAAACTGTTGCATTTGTAGGGAAAGATCAAAGTGACTAGTAACTTGAATAACACCACTTAAATTTTTTTTAAAAAAAAGATCATAAAAAATAAAAAATTTAAAGTCATGTTACTATTTTAGGATTTATTTTTAAAAAAGGTAAGTTTTAGTAAAGAAATTAGAAATTAGGTTAAGTTAAAGTTTACTAGAGAATTCAAGAAATTAGATAAATTATGATTTAAAGAAAATTATAAAAATAGGGAATCGGGGTTTGATAAAAATATTTAAAAAATATACAAAAAGTTAAGGCTCAGATAAAAGTTAAGAAATCTTACTATTTAGGAAAAGGGAAAAGTTATGCAATTAATAAAAGTTAAGCTATAACTTTTAAAAAATTAGAAAATTATAGAAATTGGGGTTTGTAAAAAATTAAGGTTTAATAAAAAGTATAAAATTTTAAAAAATTAAAGGTTGGTTTAAAAAAATTAATTAAAGGTTTAAAAAAGAAAATTAAGAAACTAAAAAAATAGAGAAACTTAGGTTTTATAAAAAATATATATATAAATTAGGGGAAAATTATGTTTATCATAGATTTTGAAGTGTAGATAAATTAAAGTTTAGATAAAAATAATAAAATTTAGAGTATAGTGGAAAATTAAAAAAGTTATGCAAATTATGAATTAGAGAAATTTATGATTTTGATTATAGAATGAAGGAAAAAAAGTATTTTTTAAGAAATGATATAAATTATGAAAAATATGAATAAATTAGGAAAAGAAGGAAAATATAAGAAAAATAAAGTTTTTTAAAGATATTAATTAGAATTAGGTAAAGTTAAAAAAATTAGAAAATTTAGAAAACTTTTAAAAAACTTGGGAAATCTTAAAAAGTATGGAAGTTTTAGAATAATTAGAAAATATTAAGAAAATTATGAAAATTTTAAAAAGTTAAAAATTATTAAAATAGTTAAATAATAAAATAACAATTAATATTTAGTGATCTTAATATAAATTTTATATTCCTAAAATGGCATAGTTTTAGTTTCCAAATTCAATTAATGATAACATATAGGTTATTAAATTAAATGGGGTGATTCTTGATTATATTTTTTTCTCTAATTATATAATTAGCCATTCTACATCATAATGTCATGACTTGCACATGTACAATTTTATAGTATTAGAGGTATCTTATAAGATGTTGTATAAGAGGTCTATGTAATTTTTGTACATGTTAGGGAGAGAAGGGAGAAATAGTGTAATAGAAGAAACATGGTTACATATTAAGAAAATGAATGTACAAATTTGGAGATTGAAATTTTTTTGGTTTGTGAAAAAAACAAAAAGCTTTACAAAAGGTAGCTTGGGCATGAAAAGTAATTGAAACCAAGGTATTTTAGAGGTGCCTATGTTGAAGAATGCATTTCTCATTTGATTATACTAAAATATAATAAAAATAAAAAAGAAGGCATTGGTGCATGAATGGTTCATTGGGCACATCAGTGGCATGAGAGAGGCGGCTTCAACGTTGTTATTAATTATGATTATGGAGGCATCCAATAGATAAATTTTAATTAATTTGAATCATGTTGGTATGGAGAAGCTAGTAGTGCACAATCATATGACATATTTTTTGATTGCAGGTTACTACTAAAACATGTCTGATATAATGTAGAAAGATGCAAAGTGTGGGAGCACAAAGAGAGTCGGTGCAACTGTATGACACTGTCAACATAACCTTATATGTCTTATTTTTGTTAGTGTAATGCACCTATTTTTCCCAAATATATAATTCTTATAAAATAATTAAATTATTTTTATATAATTTTTGTTTCAATTAACACAATATAATTTATAAAATTAAGATAAAAATTTTAAATTAATTATCTTAACATATACATAATTTATATTATAAATTTATCTCATTAAATAAGAGTTTGAATACATATCTTGGATAGGATCTTTCAAATGTAATTTTCTTAAAGTAGATTTGGAAGCACAAAGAATATTGGTGATGCAAGGAGCCATCAATATACAAAATACATTACACAAGCCTTGGCTACGGTCATCATGAATGTACTAATAACTCCCATCTGCCCTCTCTCAAATGGCCATAGTCTCCTTGCCTTCCACTTCTAGATTTCAATTTATTCTCTATTTTTGTTTTTCTTATCTATTTCCAATAACTTTAATCCATGTTTAAAATACTTAAAAGTCACTATAACTAATGCACTTTTGCTTAACTTATTAAATTTATATTATTATATTTAAATATTATCTATTCATAGTTTCTAATATTATATATAAATCTTTAACTTATTAAATTTTGATTTCTTTTTTCATATAATTTTATGTAAATTTCATTAATATGTTCACATTATCACATTATAGGTAAAAAGTTATATAACAATTTCCTCTTATAAATAAATTTCTACTTTCAAGAACTTAAGAATCATTTGGATCACAAATCATAATAATATTTAGTTAAATAAATATGAAAATTGATTATTCACAAATTGATTATTTTTATTTATAAATTTTTTAAAAAATTGCAATAACAAAAAATCAATTTATATTTATTATTTTATATTTTAAAAACATAAATACCATAACATTATATTTAATATAAATTATTATCCACATGTACATAAAAAAATAAATTGGAAACAAAAAAAAACTAACATTAAACTTTTATGATCACCAATGAATAAATGTCATTCTAAATTGATATGGAGAAAACCCAAAAAACACAACCATAAATCAAATGGAAGCCATTAGATGTATAATTTTAAATAAAATTAAATCAAAGCTAAATATATGCAATATTCATAATATAGAAGAAATAAGAATTGCAAAAATAAAAAATACTTCTTCTTCAAAAACTTGGAATCATTCTCCTTCTTCTTGAAAATAAAGATCAATTATAATGTATTAATAGAATTGCATGTGAACATGCTTTTCTAATTATTGAATAAAATATTTTAAAGTTATCTAAATTTGCATGTAATATCAACTAAAACTAACTCTAGCCTTTCTAAGGCTTTATTTTTTCTAATATATATATACTAAAAATTAACTATCTAAATTTAGCTCCACAAAAATTGTTCATGAAAACTAAATTTACACTAATAGTCTAAAAATAGAACTGAGTGAACTACACTTTAGCATCACTTTTCAACATACTCCCCCTTGATGCTGAGTGGGCTCACAATTTGATCTCTGAGTGTCAAAAATTGATCTATTGCAACTGTTTTTGTGAAGATATCTACCAACTATTCTTTAGTGTTGATGTATTTCAATTCTACTACCTTCATCTGCATTAAATGTTAGATAAAATGATGCTTTAAATCAAAATGTTTTATCTTGTTATGATGGACTGGATTCTTGGCCAATTTAATAGGATTAATGTTATCACAAAAAATAACTATGGATTGAAATTGAATCTCTCCAATTTATTCAAGAAGTTTTATAAGCCATAATGCTTGTGTACTTACTGAAGTGACTACAACATACTCTACTTTTGTAGAAGAAAGGGTAACTATACTTTGCTTCTTTGAGCTCCAAGTAATCAAACCAGAACCAAAAGAAAAACAATTCCCATATGTTGAATTTCAATCATCCAAACTATCTCTCCAATCAAAATCACTAAAACCAACAAGATTGAACCTTTTAGAAGTGTAGTAATGAATACCAAAATCTAGAGTGCCTTTCACATACCTAAAATTCTCTTGGATGCATTCATATGCATTTCTGATGGCTCCGCCATGTACCTTGAAACAAGTGAAACTGAATAAGCAATATCAGGTCTTGTATGAGTTAGAAATATTAATCTTCCAAAAATAATTCTATAGGATGTCTCATCAACTCTTTCAGCACCATCATCTCTACACAACACAAATCTATGAGCAACTGGAGTGGAGACTGGTTTACAATCAACCATATCAAATTTATTCAACATATCTTTAGCATACTTTATTTGATAAATAAAATTTTTATTCTCCCTTTGACAAAACTCCATTCCTAAAAAATATTTCATCTCAAATTCATTCATCATGGAAGCTTTGAATTCATCCTTCATCATAGAACTGCTACCCATAAACAACAAGTCATTAACATACAAACTTACAATTATAATATCATTACCTTCTTGTTTGTAGTAAAGGGTAGGTTCACTCTTACTTCTTTGAAAGCCATTATCTTGAAAATATCCATCAATCCTAGCATACCATGCTCAGGGTGCTTTTTTGAAGCCATACAAAGCCTTCTTTAACTTGTAGACATGATTTTCTTTTTCTTGCACTTCAAAACCTTGTGGTTGTTCCACATATAATTCTTCTTCTAAGTACCCATTCAAGAAGGCTCTTTTCACATCCATATGATGGATGCTCTAATTCTTTTGAGTTGATAATGAAATCATCATTCTAATGGTCTCTTGTCTTGTTACTGGTGCAAATGTCTCTTCATAATCAATGCCATAATTCTGTGTGAAGCCTTTATCAACTAATCTCGCCTTATGCCTTTCAACACTTTCATCACTGTTACACTTCATCTTATAGACCCATTTGGTGCCAATCTTCTTCTTGTCATGTGGAAGCTTTGTAAACTCGCAAGTGCCATTCCTATGAATAGAATCCATCTCTTCTTGCATTGATTGCATCCAAATCTCATTAGTATATGCATCTTCAAAACATGATGGTTCAAAATCAGCCTTAGTAAGTAAAGCAAAATTCAATGTATCACATCTTGGATTTTCTTCATGTGCTTGATTTGAACTCCTTTGATGTCACTCAATCTTCTTACCTTCCTTGTAGAACTAGGACTTGAATCTGGACTTACACTTAGAATTGAACAACTAGATGAGGGGTTACTTGGTGGATTTGTAGCACTTGGAATAGAAATATTAGTGGGCTACCCATGATCAATATCATCCATAATAAATTTATTTAAAATAGATTTTGACTTCTTCATATGGCCTTTTTGATGACCATAAACTCCCCCTTCATCAAAAATCATATATCTTCACATAATATGCCTATTAGTGAGAGGATTATATAACATGTAAGCCTTACAATCCTCACTATATCCAACAAAAATACATGACTCACTTTTGGGATCTAACTTTTCTCTCTTTTGATGAGGAACATGAACATAGGCTAAGCAAACAAAAACTTTAAAATAATTAACATTTGGCTTTTTCTCATACCAGGCTTCATATGAAGTCATCCTATCAAGTGCACTAGTGGGACTTCGATGAGGAATATATACTGCTATAGCAACTGCATCTCCCCAAAAAGAATTGCTTAATCCCTTTGTTTGTAGCATGCTTTGTGCCATCTCTACCACTGTATGATTCTTCCTTTCAGCAACACCATTTTGTTGAGGTGTATATGTAGTGGTGAGTTATATTCTAATGCCATGCATATCACAATAACCTTGAAAGGCTTTTGAACAAAATTCTCCTCCACGATTAGTCCTTAAGCATTTGATTTTTCACCATTTGTCATTTTCTACAAGGGCTTTAAACTTCTTGAATGTCTCAATAGCTTCACCTTTGGTCTTCAAAAAATAAACTCAACACTGTCATGAGTAATCATCAATAAAAGTAATGAAATATGATGACTTACCCAAACTCTTTGTCTGCATAAGACCACAAATGTTTGAATGAACTACCTGGAGTGGATAATGAGCCCTCCATGCATTGCCTTTTAGAAATTTCTCTCTTGCATGTTTTCCTTTAGCACATCCTTCACAAACTTCCTTGTGATCTTCAACCTTAGGTAAACCAAAAACTAATGCTTTTGATTTTAGAATTTTCAAACTATAAAAATTTAAATGCCCATACTTGAGATGCCACAACCAACTTGTATCCTCATATACCATATTGATAAGGTTCTTGTTATGTTCACCAAACTTCAATGGGAACATCCTATTCTTTGTCATAGACACAACTATTACCACCCTATTTCCTTGATTCTTATCATAAATTATACATTGGTGATTTTCAAATACAACTTTATAATTCTTCTCAAATTTTTTTCCAACAGTCAATAAATTATGCTTTAACTTTGGAGTGTAATAAATGTCTTTAACACTCTTCATACCTTCTTTTGTATGGACTTTCATAGCTCCTTTTGTAGCAACCTCCAATGATTTGTCATCACCAAGCTTGATCTTAGATTTAAAAATTTCATCCATTATAGAAAAAAGTTTTTCATTCCTTGACATGTGGTTAGAACATCCCGAATCTAAATACCAAACATCTTTAGAAACATTTTCAGCTTTGTCATAAGATAAAAATAAATTATCTAGAGGATTCTCATCACCTTCTTGAGCATAATGAATGCTTTTATCATTATTACCTTCTTTTAATCTACACTCATAATTAAAGTGGCCATACCTATTACAATGATAACACTGGATATTTATTTTATCAAATCGGCCTTTACCTCTTCCTCGAAAACCACCTCTTCCTCGAAAACCACCTCTGCCTCTATTTCCTCTTGAGTAAATCTGATTTTGACCTCTACCTTGGCCTTGATTACTTTTGATGCTACTATTGACATCTTCATTCTTTGTGATTTGTAATTTGGAGTAAAAAGCTTTCTCATCACTTTCTCCAAATGAATCTCTCAATCTTTTTTTATGAGACATCAAAGATCCAACTAGATGATCAAATTGAAGGGTAGACAAATTCTTGCTTTCTTCTATGATTATGGCAACATGGTTCCACCTTGGTGTGAGAGTCCTCAACACTTTTTTGATCACAACCTTATTGTTCACAATTTCACCACATGTAGCCATCTTATTGACCACATCTTTTACTCTGACACAATAGGTACTCACACTTTCAGCTTCTTGCATCTTCAAATTCTTGAATTCTCTCTTCAATGTCTGTAACTTGACAACTTTGACTTGATCACTACCTTGGTAAGCTTCTTTTAGAGTCTTCCAAGCATCCTCTGCTATCTTTGCTCTTGCAATTCATGAAAATATGCTTTTATCTAGAGCTATTTGAATATGAAATAAAGCTTGAACATTCTTCTTCTTAGCCTCTTTCTTAGTTGTTTTATCATTTGCTATGAGGGCATTCCAATCAGCTGGCTCTGCATAACCTGATTCAATAATCTCCCACAAATCTTTTTCTATCAAAAAGGTCATCATTTTGATACACCAATAATCATACTCATTTCCATCAAATTCTGGAATGGGCAAGGAGTTAGAATTTGACATGTTAAATTTTTGGAAAAATTCCAACTACTAAATATTTAACCCAAAAGAAAAATACCTGCTCTGATACCAGATGTAGAATTTTAAATAAAATTAAATCACAGCCAAATATATGCGATATTCATAATACAAAACAAATAACAATTGCAAAAATAAAAAATACTTCTTCTTCAAAAACTTGGAATCATTCTCCTTCTTGTTAAAAATAAAGATCAATTACAATGTATAAATAGAATTGCATGTGAACATGCTTTTCTAATTATTGAGTGAAATACGTTAAATTTATCTAAATTATAATTTGCATGTAATATCAATTAAAACTAACTCTAGCCTTTCTAAAGCTTTATTTTTTCTAAAAATATATTAACTAAAAATTAACTAACTGTGTAAATTTAGCTCCACAAAAATTGTTCATGCAAACTAAATTTACATTTTTTTCTAAAAATATATTAACTAAAAATTAACTGTCTAAATTTAACTCCACAAAAATTGTTCATATAAACTAAATTTACACTAATAATCTAAAAATAGAAATGAGTGAACTGCACTTCAGCATCACTTTTCAACATAAATGTCATTCTAAATTGATCTGGAGAAAACCAAAAAAACACAACCATAAATCAAATGGCAGCCACGATGCAAATATAACCTGTAGTAAATATCATCATAGAAAGAGAGATCACGAAATAGAAAAAAGTCGGTGAAGAATTAAAATGGCAAGGAATCACAATGGTAAAAATTAAAAAGATTGGCCAAACATGGTTTGACAGCACATTTCAACTGATTTTAATATATTGTACATGGAGAATAGTTCAGGCCTAACGAATAGTGAGGGCCTATCTGCCTAATTATCTGAGGGTGGAATATATTTCGAAAGACATTAAAGTAAACCCTAAAGGAGGAGGCACAAATGGTATGCAATACATATAAACTGAAACTGGAGATCCACACTTTCTGTTGGGAATTGCAGCGCCAGTGTTAACAATTATTTAGTATTAGTGCCGATCAATGAAATATTTATTGGGGTTTGTGATCGATCGGTCAAATTAAAGAATGCGAGTGTAAGTCTACCTCCTGCAGGCAATGCCGCGGCCACCTGGTCCCCCGGCACAATTTAGGTCGACGATGGAGATTTCATTGATGTTGATGTTGTTGTGATTTGAGGAGGAGCCGAATCGAGCAACTTTACAGTCAGTGGCAAAGAGATTGGTTGTCACGTAATTGGCTTCACCTCCCACTACAGGCATGGCCACGCCCAGGTTAATGGGGCTCCTGTACTCTGCTCCATATGTCTGCCCAAGCACACCGGTCACACTGGGGCTGAGAGAGTAGAATTTGAAGCTCAACTCCAGATGGGCAAAGCAGTCATCAGAGGTAATTCCATATTTATGGATTCGCGACTCCTCTTGGGTGATGGGCACAACGCGGGCTGTAATCTCAAATTTGTCCTCCACTTCAACGCTCACTGCATTGTTGCTGGACAATCTAGCAATTTTCAATTTCAAGGCTGCGACTGAAAGCGTGGCCCCTTCCTCTTCAGGAAGGAGGACTGATTCGCCATCTAAGGTTATGGCCAGATGATCAAGAGAATCGTCCCATGTGGGCACCTTGTTTGCTCCGAGGAACTGCTGGTGGCTGCCATGGAAAAGCACTCCGATGGACTGCACCCAGGTGAAGTCTCTTCTCATTCCCTCTCCCCTCTTGCCGATGAAGTGTCCATTGATATGGAGTTCTGAGTCGGACACCAGACAGAAGTCCTGCTCTTTCCTCCCGTGGAAGTAGAACATAATGCCATCTCCCCCAATGAACCGAGGATCTTGGCATACGTCTCCAGGCTTATTGCAGGCTGTACAAAACATCATGAAAATCATTTTTTTCAATTTCAATCAATTTCTAAGAACATCATAAACATTGGCGAATAATTAAAACTTACGGCAAATGGCCTTGCAGGTTTTGCAGTCGATTACGCAGCTATTTGGGCAGCCGTCAGGGCAATACTGTTTGTTTCCATGGCAGGTCTTCTTATACTCTTCATCATAGCATTTCACTGAGGATTTTTTCTTTGGCTTTCCCTGTGCAAGCACGTCGTTTGCACTGAGAAGCGCTACCATGCAAACTGCAGCGATTGTTAACATCTTTACAGCCATGACTTTGATTATGATTATGATTAGCTACTGAGCTCCCCTTTGCCTTTCATTGACTCAGAGTTTGGTTTTATAGCTAATCCGCTTCATTTCTTGAGCAGACCCTTCTTCCCACATTAAGTCCGTTGACAATAATCCATCATGCAACGTGCACCTTCATGGACGTTGCCGCTTCCTCCGTAAACGGTTCTACTTTTCATCTTTCTCTACTTTATTCTTTATTCTTTACAACGTGATTTTGTGTTCTTATTTCATCCAACTCCTTCAATTTTGCACTTTCCCAACTGCAACTGCAATGTTTAAATAAAATATTGATGCATCGAATGTACAAATTAAATAAACAATTGAATCATCGAATCTCCACGACTGGATGCAACTTATAAAACCCTCAAGCTTTGTGCCGTCCCTCTTTCTTTATTAACTTCAAAGTAATGTCAAAGCAAGCTCTCACATTACTCGAAATGGATCTTCCGAAAAGCATATTAGTTTAATTGTAACACTTAATTATTTTCAGTTAATTATTATTAAATGTATTTGAATAATAAATATATGAATAATAATAATTGATTTTTTCTAACAAACTAATTAAAATTAATGTTTTATTGGGTTTAATGTTAAAGATTTTTATATTTATATTATTTTTTAACCATAATAAATATTAAAAAAATAATTAATTTATCAGTTTTATTGGTTTGTGAATATCCATTTAATAATTTTGAGGTATTATTTTAATTGATTTTTTTAAAATAGAAGTTCTACTTTAATGAGTTGATTTTGGAAGCAAGTAATTAAATAAGGATTTGACTCATTAAAATAACTAAATATTAATTTATCAAAATTATTTTATGTATTGTACAAACATTAAAAAATAATTTTAAAGATCAAAAAGTGAAAAACTCTCAATATTAAATTCATTGATTTTTTATATCAATTTTTTATTATTACATTATTATTTTATAAATTTTTATTTTCATTGAATACAATCATAAATTAAAAATAAATTCTCAATTAAATATAAATATGAAATTATTCAAGATAACTATGAATTTTCATACAATTATCAAGTCATCATCTTATGTGGCATTCATATATTAAAATAAAATAATATGCACATCGCACCTTAACAATATTTTGTGACTTGATAATTGTCATATATTCGATTTTCATATCACGAGGTTTATAAAAACATTATGCTCTTTAGTTAACTTTATAAGGTGTGATTAGGGTGATTTTATGTGTTACACATAGGAAATGTTGTGAGCATGACATAATATACAATTGATTGTGAATTCAACGAATCCATGGATTCAACATAATGTCATTTGAAATCTTGAAGAACACCATGAACCTATGACTACAAAGAAATCAAAGGCTACCATTTGTTTCACTCTAAGTGGATACAGTAAAAGTATTAGAGCACAAAGACTTATAAAATATTTAGGCTTGAATATATACAAAGGAAAATTTAAAAAAACAATGAATCCATAGACAAAAAAGGAAACCACATGCAATTTATAAATAAAATATTACATATAATATGTGTTGACAGTCATGAAGGTCATGGGGTTGAACGTTTATGGATTATGAAGATTCGAGTATTCAACAAGGTCACAAGGTCCACAAATTTAATTTTATGAAATCAACAAAGTCCACATATATAGGTTTCCATACCATATATAAAGAGTCACAACATGTATTTTCCACTTTTAGATTCAATTATAGTTAATTTCTCTCTCAACATGAATGGGTAGTGGGCTCACCATACCCACATGTTCACCACACCACCAAATTCAATCATTATATTCCACCTAGTCTTCTCTCAATTAAATACTAATTTCATAGATATAATCAAAGCCATACAATCATACGAACACACCCTCTAATGTTATATTGTCTCCACACTATTTGTATGGCCACAATGCCATGAAAAAGGGGTTTCTCACACTTATATAAGAAAAATACCACTAATTCACCAAAATGTCCCTATATCCTTTAATGCTACAAGGATTCTCACATTTTTTACATGGCCCCAACATGATTAAAATTAATTATTTTACCTTGGATCAAGCCCTTTGGCTAATTATGGATGCAATATTATTTAAATATCATCTATTTTAAAATAAATCCACTGACTGATTAAATATCACAAAGTTGAAAAATATATTCAATGTCATGTTCGAGAAATTTTGACAAAAGGATCGAATTGTTCTAGTTTGGTCAAGGTGATAAAAGTTTAGGGAACTAATATTGATGAGTTTTCAAGAGTGTTAGTGAATATCTCAATGAAAATAAATGATAAATTTGAATACAGTCATGAATAAATGATAACAATGAATGTCTATATAGTCATCAATATAAATGGAAATGTGTCACTAGGAGTCTAATTTGCATTGAAGAACATGATACAATTATTTTAATTACATATCTTGTATTAAAATTGGATGTCTAAAATATTTTATGAGCATACAAAAATAGGGTCATAAATGATCATTTCATATTAGCCAGGTGCATACCAATAGAGTTTTTCTCATAATCAAACTCTTTTAGGCTTTTGTCCTAGTTATAAAACCCTTAACAAGTATTGTACCTTATAGACTATTAGTGGTCAAAATTACATTGAAGCAGTTGAGCCCTTGTCGAGTATAAGTGCCTAAGTCATCAGCCCAAGTCTTATTTTCAAGTCTTAATTGGGTGTCAAGTTTTGTGTTAAATTAGCTAAGTCTTAATTCAATTTTTACATGGTACATATAAATCCTTAGTGTCTTCAGATTTTTTGTTAGGACATTTTGCCTATTGGAAATAAGTCTTTGGGGTTTTTATTCATACAAAAAGTCTAAAGACTTATTTTCGTTGGGCAAATTTTCTATGATAAAAAACCTGATCAAATTGCATTGTTCTAAGAAAAATGTAAAGACCTATTTGTTTGAAACATTTTTTTGTGGTAAAAAGTCTTAAGGCTTATTTTCATCGGACATTTTATCTATGATAAAAATCCTAAAAAAATTCAATGCTTCAGAGAAAATGTTGCAGGAAGAATTTTTGAGTAAATTTTGATGCTTCAGGGAAATTATTTCAGACAAAATATCCAAAAAATTATCTCAACAAAAAACTTGAGACAAAAATGCCAAAGACAAAAGTCCTAACGACCGAAAAATCCAAAGAAATTTACCCAAATTATTTAAATTTTTGTCTCATGGACATCACTGACAGTCACATGAACATCATTGATGATCATGAGGACATCAAAATTAAGCCTAGGTTAAGGACCCTAGGGGTTTAAATTTTTATGATCTTGTGGACATCATTAATGGTTATATAAACGTCATTGATGGTTGTGAAAATGTTAAAATTAAGACCAGATCATAAACCATCAGGTTTAAATTTTAACAGTCATGCAGATGTCAAATATGAGTCAAGTAAAGATCAATGGTCTTTATTCGATCCTAGGTTCAAGGGATCAATGGAGGTGAGAAGCCAAGCTGCATCATATAGAAGACACAAGTGTAAAAATGCTCTTATCCATGAGAAGGAGCCATTGAATGGAAGTAGCCACATTTCAAGGTTATATTATAGATTAAATAATCCTCTATTTGATCTTGGAGGTAGGCTCTTTGTAGAGTTAGTGTAGGGCATTGGTTCTTTTCATTATTTATCTTTCTTTCTTGTCCTCATTTATATATAGCATTTGTACATTATTTTTTTGTTTTGTTTTGTGTTATTATTTTCTCTTAATGAAACTTTTGGAGATAGTCCTTGGCTTAGGTTTCATCCAGTCACTCAGAAAAGGGACTTCTCAAGTTGGGATTATAGGTGTGGTTGACTATAGGATCATTTATATAGACCCTCATGGACGCTGTTGTTCCCTCCATAAATGAAACAGTTCTACTTTTCATCTTTATATACTTTATTCTTTATTTTTTACAATGTGATTTTGTTATCTTATTTCATTCAACTCCTTTAATTGTATACTTTCCCAACTATAACTACAATGTTTTGATGCATCAAATGTACAAATTAAATAGACAATTCAAGAACCAAATCTCCACGACTAAATGTAATGTATCAAACCCTCAAACTTTGTGCCATCCCTATTTCTTCTTAAGGAAGATGTTCATTAAATTCAAAGTAATGTCAAAGAAAGTTCTTAAGATAGATCTTTCAAAAACTTTATTAGTTTAGTTTAATTGTAATAGTTAATTATTTTTGAATAATTAGTTTAATTTAATTTAATTTGGAAAAAGGTTGAAAGATACAAAACAAATTAACGCATAAAAATCATAAACATTCTGGTGTCCCTCTTTTTTCTCAAGAAAGATGTTATTAACTTCAAAGTAATGTCAAATCAAACTCTTTAACATTATTTTAAATAGAGCTTCCAAAAAACCTATTACTTTAGTTTAATTGTAACAATTAATTATTTTTGAATATGTACTATGTACTTTAATAATAAAACTATTAATTTATAAATTATTTACAATCAATAATCTGTTTCAATAAAGTAATTACAATTAATATTTTTTTGGGTAAGTTTCTCATGTTTATATTTTATTTTAAGCATCTTTTAATCACAATAAATATATTTAAAAATAAATAATTTATCTTTTTTATTGATTAGTGAATATTCATTTGAGAATTTTGAGGTATTATTTAAATTTGATATATTTTTTAGATAAAAATTATGAAAATGATATGTCAATATCTTTTAATATTTTAATTGACTTTAGAGGCAATCAATTAAATAAGGATTTTATTTATTAAAATAATTAAATATTAATTTATCAAAATTATTTTACAAACATTAAATACTAATATTAAAGATGAAAAAGTGAAAAAAAAATGTCTACATAAAATTGATTGACTTTTTGTATCAAGTTTTTATTATTTTATTATTATTTCATAGGTTTTTATTTTCATTGAATACAATCATAAATAAAAACCACTTCTCACTTGAATATGATTGTGAAATTATTTAAGATCACTATGATGATTTTTTATAGTTATAAATCATCATCTTCTATAGCATTCATATATTAAAATAAAATAATATGCACATCACACTTAAACACAATTCTATGACTTGATAATTGTCTTTTAATATCATGGAGTTTATAAAAATTTTATGCTCACCATTTAAATTTACAAGATGTGATTGGGGTGACCTTATAAATAGGAAAGGTAATGGATGTGACATAAAATACAATTCAATGTGAATACAATGGATACACGAAACAATATTTTTAAAGTAATACATAACATAATAGAATCCAAAGTAAATCACATGACAACTCCTAACTTAAAGAATAAGAATTTCGTTCACAACAATTTATTTTGATAGATAGACATCAATACTATCTACATACATAAAAAAGAAGAAGTTACAATTAAAAGAGTAAACACTAAAGTAGGCCAAATCTATTCTTGGCTAAATCTACTAAAACAAATCAAATTTGTTTTAATTTATAATTTTGTAGCTACATTAATAAGTATTCCATTGAAGGTGGGATGTAAAATGAACAAACACACTAAATTAGTTAAATTTATGTTAGATTAAATCTATTAAAATGGGTAAAATTTATTTCAGTTTCCAATTTTATAATTACATTAATAATGTTTCCATCGAAGGTAGGTTGTACAATCTACAAACACACATGTATCCTAAAATAATGAAATTTTATGACACTAATTTAACCCCAAACATTTTTTACGTGTCTACATTATTGATGCCTTATGATTATTATCAAAAACAAATGATAGAAATGTCATTAAGGTAATGGCTACTCATGTATAATATTTAATCAATGCAAGCTATTGTGATAGGAATTTCATTAAGGTAATTATAAAGATGACCTATAGAATAATGGTATAGACTATTCTTTTAGGTATCAATTTTTAAAAGCCACTTTATTAAATATCACCATGCAAATTTATTAAATAACACATCATGAAATTTATTAAATAATATAGAGTGAATTTATTACAAATATCACATTATGAACTATTATTTATTTGTTTATGACATACAATATATTGATGTACATATCATATTATTCTATTTATTAAATTAGACATATAACTTGAGATCGTTATGGAAAAATGACATACATATTAGGAATAGGGAGATATAGAAATGACAAAATAAGAATAGAGGTAAAGAAGGTGGGCTTTACTGAGTAGGTCCCATGTTCAAGTCTCCCTTGCCATTGGTAGTTGAATCTTCAAGTGGCCTTGCTCCCCACGGGTCTTCAAAGGTTCCCCTATAAAAAATAGTAAAAAAATAACCGCTTACCAATATCAAGACAAAATAAGAATAGAGGGGACATGACACATTTTGATTGAACACATGGATAATATGTCCAAATTCACATAAAATAGAATGGGAACATGTTGAAAGTCAATTAAAACAAATAACATGTGCTAATAAAATCATTATTTGGAGCAATAATAAATGAATACACAAAAATACTACTATCATAGTAATTAAATAACATAATGTGAATTTATTACCACTATGATATTTTTAAATAACACATTGTGAATTTATGAAATAACACACTATAATTTATTTTTTTAATCATTTTAGGCATAAAATATATTTATGTACATCCCACATTATTGCATTTATAAATATGTTGATTGACACTTAAAACTTATATGAGAAACTGACATACATATGGAAAAGATGAAACTATGGAAATGGCAAGAGAAGAATAGAGGAGGATATATATCTAAAGTTGATCAGACACATGGAGAACATGTCCAAATTCACATAAAACACAAAGGGAAAATGTTAAAATTTAAACAACATAAAGAATATGTGCTCTTAAATGTATAATATAGAGCAATAATCAATAAATACATAAATATTATAGCACCATAGAAATCAACTACTCTCATACAAAATTATTTGTCTACAAAAATATAAATGATAAGAAATAGCTCAATGAGATTCCTTAGGACTAGTCAAATGATACGCATTATCAAGAAATAAGTAATAAATTGTTTTGTTTGAAATTAATTGTGTATAATAAATTATTTGTATTAAATTATATATGTTATGAGGTTTTTGTCATGCTTAAAACTTTTTGTCCTAAAACTTAATTTTTTGTTATTTGTTATTTTTTAATTTTTTTGGTTTACTTAAATGAATGATATTTATTCATTTTATATTATTTGATTAGTTTTAATGTTGTCTAATAGTCCAACAGTCATCAGTTAATATTTTGATTTTCTTTTTATCATTTTTCTAACATTATCAGTAAAATGTGACACACAATTATTATATGATTTATAAAATCCATTTAATTTCCACCACAAGGGTTCCTTAAGAACTAAAATATAATCCATTTAATTTACACAACCACCTACAAACTTTGTGGCATCCCTCTTTATTTTCAAAGAAGGTGTTTATTAAGTTTAAAGTAATGTGAAAGCAATCTCTTTAACATTACTCTAAATGGATCTTCCAAAAATCAGAGTAGTGTATTTTTTTAGTTAATTACTTTTAAATGAATTTGAATATGTATTATGTATTTCAATATAATTATTACTTCATTAATTATTTAGTACTATTAATCTTTTTCAACAAATTGATTAGAATTAAGTTTTTTTTTTTTTTTCAATGTTAAAGTTTCTCATGTTCATATTTTATTTTAATAATTTTTAAACCATAGTAAATATCTAAAAAATAATTAATTTATATTTTTTATTTGTTAAATTAATACTCTTTTAATAATTTTGAGGTGTTATCTTAATTTGCATTTTTTTAAACAATTTTTTTGAAAATGACATGTTAATACCTTTTAATATTTGTATTGATTTTAGAAGTAAATAATTAAATAAGGATTTGATATATTAATAAACATAAATATTATCTTATCGATGAGTTTTGTGTGAGTTGGTGAAGTGACTTAGTTGCTACAAGAACCATTCAAGGTCAAATCTCAGATGGTATTGGAGGCCGG
Source organism: Torreya grandis (assembly GCA_037957365.1). Lineage (NCBI taxonomy): Eukaryota > Viridiplantae > Streptophyta > Pinopsida > Cupressales > Taxaceae > Torreya > Torreya grandis. Next base: position 924,969 of record JARHVA010000049.1, read on the forward strand.
TTATGGACAATCATTGGTATTGGGCCAATTATGGCTGTTGATGGTATTCTCAGGCTGATTATGGCCATTATTGTTAATTTTGGTACTTGCATACTTGAGAATCTAGGCCCCTGATTGTATCCCAGACCAATTGGAACTCTAATCAAAAGCATATAAGGGTAAAGATTCTACCAAAATTGAATCTATATAAAAAAATAAAGATTATCTTATCAAAATTATTTTATATGGTGTACAAATATTAAATATTAATATTAAAAATGAAAAAATGTATACATCAAATTCATTGACTTTTTGTATCAAGTTTTCATTATTATATTATAATTTTACATGTTTTATTTTCATTTAATATAATCACAAGTAAAAAGTAATTATCACTTGAATGTATCTTCAAAATTATTTAGGATCACTACAAATTTTTCTTTAGTTTTCAAGTAATCATCTTCTATGGCATTCATATATTAAAATAACATAATATGCATAATACACTTAACAAGAATCTGTGACTTGATAGTTGTGATGCATTCAATTTTAATATCATGGACTTTATAAAAAAAAAATCATTGTCTAACTTTTCAAGATTTGATTGGGATGACTTTATGTGTTATGCATAGGAAAAGTTGTGGGTGTGACATAATATAAAACTCTTTTTTAATTCAACAGATCCAAGAAGTTAACATAATGTCATTTGGAACCTTCAAAATCTCTATGAACCTTTGACTAAAAATCAATCAAAGGCTACAATATATTTCACTCTAAGTGGACATAATAAAAGTATAAGAGATCAAAGACTTAGAAAACATCTAGGATTGAATATATATGCAGGTAAATTTTATAAACCAATGCATCCAAAGACAAAAAAGAAGCCATGTGAAATATATAAATAAAATATAACATATAACATGTGTTGATAGTCATGAATGTCATGGGGTTGAATGTCTATGAAGTACCAAGATTCATATAATCAACGAGGTCATAAGGTCCATAAAGTTACTTGCATAGAATCCACAAAGTTTGCATAAATATATTTCCATAGTTTATATATAAATTGTGACCACACTATAAAATAAAGTGTTGAGTCATATAGTTTCCACTTTTCAAACTAATTATAGTTAATGTCTCACTCGACATAATTGGGGTAATGGGTCCACTATACCTACCTATCTACCATGCTACCAAATGTGATCATTAGATTCTTCATAGCCTTCTATAAATTAAGTACTAATGTCACAACTATGACCAAAGCCATATGGATGTATTGACACTCATGATAATATTATGGAAGAGAGGCTTGCCACACTAAAATATAATAACAATAAAATTAAGTCACCAAAAGATTCCCGTATCCTTTAATGCTCAAAGTATTTTATCATCATTCACAAGGCCCAAACATGATTAACATTAATAATTTTATCATGGATTTATCCCTTCAAGTAATTATGGATGAAATATCATTTAAATAATATTTAATTTATAATGGATTTGCTAACTAAATAAATATCATAGATTTCACAAATAACTTCAGCATCATGTTTGAGGTGATTTAGGTAATGGGTCTACCAAATTCACATGGCCAACCAATTAGTGAATAAGGTCACCATATACTTATAAATAAAACTCTGATTTTATGTTTAAAAAATATTTTATTCAATTGAGGTTTTATTTATAACCACAATATGTTTGATTGTGATATCATAAATTTTATTAAAACATTACATGCATTATTTAACTTAAAAATGCTTGATCATAGTAACTTTGTATGTTGTGTAGGAAAATATGTGGATGTGATGAAATATATAGTGAATTGTGAATTCAAAGGATTCATATATTTGCCATAAATTAAAATATAAATTTTGAGACCTTTATGACTCTATGATTGTGAAACAATCAAAGAATACCATGTGTTTCATTTTGAGTGGACACATTAAATATATAATAGAATGAATACTTGGAAAACATATGAAACTTAATAGATATGAAGGAAATTTAAAAAAACCAATGGATCCACAAATAATAAAAGAAACTTCAAATATGAGTCATTGACATATTTCCATGTTTTTCCTTTGTATCAAAAAGTATGTTTTAATTATATGTTGAATATCGAAGTTTTGTGATACTGTGTGATTCTGCATCTTTCTAATATATCACAAAGTATTTTTAAATGCTATGTAGCATATATTTCTCTCTCTCTCTCTCTCTCTCTCTCTCTCTCTCTCTCTCTCTCTCTCTCTCTCTCTCTCTGTATGTGTGTGTGTGTATACATATGTGTGTGTGTACATACATACATATGTATAGTATGTATGCATGAGTGTATGTATCTATTTATATATCTATGTATATGTATATAGAGATATACATAAGCATACATACATTCACACACACACGTACACACATGCGCGTGCACATGCACGCACACACACACGCGCGCATGCACACACACACACACACACACACACACACACACACACACACACACACACACACACACACACACACACACACACACACACACACACACACACAAAAAAAAAAAAAAGAAAAAAGGATGCAATAAAGGGAAACTATTCATAACAAAAATGGTCTTTATTAGGGTAATAATTTTAACCATAAAGTACAAAAAGGATGTAGAAATGGAATATGAAGGCATAATGATAGAGGAAAGAAATACACATAGAAAGTTATAATAATAATAAATCTAGTGGTCCAAACTTAGAGGCTTACTAGAAATGTCAAAAAGGAGGGCGACTTCACTAGAAGGAAACCTTTCTCATTTAATGGGTAGGAAAGGCATTAAATGTCAATAAGAACATATAACAAAATAATTGTCTACTACTGATAAAAATAATATGAAAAATATCTTGTTATTCATTATGAAAAGTGTAAAATTACTTTTTTCACCCCATCAAATTTTCACTATTTATAAAAAATAATAATATAGATTCAAAGAATAAATTTTACAAAACATTTCATGCATTTCTGACTAACTAACCATAATATCGTAAATAGTTAGAAATAAAACAATCAAATATATATGGATTTATAAACATACATTATCCATGAAGAGATTTCGAACACAAACGTTGTAAAATTTTCCCTTATATTGATTCTTATTGAGTTGTAGAAATAATGTCAAGTTGTAAAATTTTCCCTTATAATTTTGTTTACTGAGCCTATATACCAAACAATTTTTCCCAAAATGATAAATGTAAGTTATAGTGAAAAGTATTTTGTTATGTTTTTATTGGGAATTATTTTTTCAAAAGAGGGTTTCATGGAAAGTTTCTTTGATGTTTAAGTAGAATGAAGCTCACACTACACTCTTTGAAATGCATGGCAGTGAGTGTGGTGGGAATTTTAGTGGACATGAAATGTATCATAAACTCATATACCAGGGTTATTATTTGCCTAAAATGGAACAAAAAGTATTGAACATGAAAAATTATGTTTAAAATGTAAAAAATATAGTAATTTTAATCATGCACCATCACATGAGTTACAATTGATTGTTTCACCATGGTCCTTTTCCTTATGTGGATTTGATTTGATAGGTAAAGTAAATTTAGTATCTAATAGAGGATTTTTTTTTAATTATTATAGCTAAAAAATATTTCAAAAAAAGGGTAAAATCAATTCCACTTGAGTTCACCATAGGGGATGACATATGTAGGTTTTTGATGACAAATATCATCTCCTATTTCAACATACCTATTGCAAGTTTGACCTCACAGGTCAAATTATCACCCTTGTAATTCAAAATTTTTTTTGTAATGATTGTTTATCCTATTTCTCAGTATGTTGGTCTTGAAATTTCATTATTTTTATCACTTAAATCCTTGAATATAAAAGTTTAAGGTTGATTGGATAGGTTTGAGGTTTTATTCATCATGGCCTTGTGCTTGTTTAGTTTCTTCTTGGTATTTTCAAGCCATTTTTAATGGTGAAAAGAGTATAGAGTGCCTTGATAGGTATCATATTATGTATAAATATCATTTCATGCCTTACATTATGATCAATCAAGTTGATGACTTTCTAGACTAACTTTATGACTCATTTGTATGCATTTTGACCATTTTATGACTTCCAAAGAAGGTTTTGCGAGGTAATGATAGTATATTATAATAATTAAGATTAATTTAATCATTTTTTATCTATTAAGACATTTTAAGTCCTTATGAAGACTTTTGAAAATATCTTAATTAGGTCTCCTAAGTAATTATGGCAATTTAAGTGCTAAAATAGGCCATTTTGAGGCATCTGTACAAGTTTTCACAGGGTTGTTGGATAAAAAGTATATTAAATACCTAATTTAGTCCCATAAATTTCAAATACATGGTTTTTAAGAATTTTTATATGCTAAAATTAAGGAAACCTACATTTCTCCCATATCAACCTCTTTAGTAGCATAAGGAAAACCAATGACTTTTGCTTGGTATGACCAGGATAGAGAGAGTTTAGCTAAAATATATTGGGAAATTATATGGACCATAATTTAATAAAATTTTATGTTATTTTTTTTTAGGTTCATTCTCTCATATTTATGAACAATCACTAAGAGTGCAGGGGGTCTAAATGGCTTATTCATCTAAACAGGGTCTAGGTTTTCCTATATTTATTTGCTTCAAGATTCTATGGGGAAGAATGGTTATTGTTAGGTTATTTAAAACTAAAAGAGGAAATTTTACATTTGGATTCATTAAGTAATTCCTTCCAAGAAGGTACATATGTAATATAACCAATTTCCTATAGTGTCCTTGTGAATGGTCTATTTGTTTAATTTTGGAACATGATTTGAGTTGTGAAGCAAGTATGTTCATATTAAGGGGTTCCCAAGTTAATTAATGAGTAATTTAACACCTCATTAATCCAATAAAAAACTCATATATCTCCATATTAAGTACAATCTCCTTTGAGATAGTTTTGGTAAGATAATCTCTTTAACAAGCTACAACTGTAGTTAATGAGTTTATAGTGCTTGAAAAGTATATCAATGAGGTCAACATGATAATATCAATAATATTTATTAGATAGGTATAATTTAGTAATTTAATTTATTTCAATGAGGTTTAAGATACCATACTCTTTTAAGGTACAAAAGAGCACTTAGAGGCCTAGTAGCATAACTTTATCTCAAAACCTTGGTGAGCAAGTTAAAAGGAATATAATGAAAAGTGACATGAATAAAGGAGTCACAAATTTTGGGAGGTTTTTTTAATCACATGATATTATTTCATATCACTCTTTATAATTCTTGAAATGGGTAATGAAACTCATAAGGATCAAAAGACCCAAAAAGGCCTATTATGCCTAAATGTACTAGTCAAGCCTATATGCCATGATCATGGAGACTGATAATAAATAGGTAAGCACAATGAGAAAAATAATTTGATCTCCTTGTCTCATAAAATAGGATAAATATCATTACATGGATATATTAGGTGAACATGTTCATGGAATCCTTAGTAGGTGAAATGATGATAAGTGTTATAGAGAGAAATGACTACCTATAACAGTCATGATGGAGTAGGGGTCAAAAGAAGTATTGATTTGTATTTCAAACTCAACTCAAGGTTCGTAGAGAATAAATTTATGTTATATAAAAAAACTCAAGATAGCATGGAAACCATGGAATAATTAATTCATAGAGAGATAAATCTGATGAATAAATAACATTGCAAATTCCTTTATTCAGAGAAGTTAAGGTATATTTACATTTTTTAAGGTAATAGATAATTTATTGTTGTCATTGCTATTCAAGCATAATTATACCAAGTTGATGATTATTAAAGATATTTATGAAAGTGAAGGGTCAATGAGGGTCTTAATATCAATTTTATCTCTTGAGACTAATCTCCCATCCCTCCTCAATCTGTACATAGGGAGAAATCACCACCTATAGCAGTCACCCATGAAGATACTTCAAAAGGTGTCATGTTGAACATGAAGGGAAGAAAATAGTAGAAGTTTATAAGGGAGTATAAATTAAAATATTAAAATGAAATTAGGATTGTAATATTCTTACTTAATTTCCCTAATTTACATACTCCAACATGATGATCTCAGTTCATACAACAGGGTCCATAAACTCTCTTGATGACCAAGTTTTCAAAGAAAGTCAAGGTTTTGATCTTAAGTGAGGGAGAATATTGAATAATATAAAAAAGTATAGTGATGTAACTTCAAGTACAAGGTATATTAATCACCAAATCACTCCATATATCCACTTCACCCACTATGTTATTCAAGACATGAAAGACACCTATAATGATCCTCTTTTGGCTCAAACAATGAGGTGAAGGTGAGGTTGGATCCCAATGTAGTTAGTAGGTATTTGGAGGCTTTATTAAGGATATAAAATAATCAAGGACATCTTAATGAAAACTCTTTCTTATAATATTGTGATGAATAATTATTAAATGATAACTTACAACAAGATCTGAGTAGGCCTAAATAGTCAGGCTTATGAAAGTAAAGCAAGGTAAGTAAAGGGATAAGAGCCTATACACTTATAAATTATAAATGATAATATGGGAATATAAATAAAATATTATTAAGTAATATAGGACATATAAAAGGCTTAGAGCATCTACATGAAAGATCTCATCTCTCTCTCAGTTCAAGCATCACCTAGGGTTGGACCTAATAAAGCATGAGATAGAGTTGGTTTAATATGAATTAACAAAGGGAAGTAAACAAGAATGAGTAATAGATAAGGGAAAAAGGATTTAAAGGGAATTATTATTGAAAATTTCTAAAATTCCTGACTCTTTTTCTCATTCAACGTCTTTCATTCTAGGCCCAAACACCTAAAATAAGCATCTACAACCAAGAGGCCTAAATGGCCACAAACACATGTCAGTTTAAGCATAGATGAAGAATGATAGTTTGAATGTGAAAATAAGGGTGAAAAGGTGGTATATAAAACTAAAATGGGTCTATGAATACCTAATAAGGGATCTCATTACCTCTATTTTATCTAAGCAGACCAATGCAACCTCAAATCTCGACTTATAGATGGTTTGTCCACCTTCAAGGCTAATTGAGAAATAGTTATTAAGAGACTAAATGGTATTTTTAGGACAAATAAAAGTTGTAATTTGGACTAGGAGATTTTGTTTCATGTTCATTAAGGTTAGAAATCTTAGAATAAATTCTCATTTTAGATAAAATATAAGAAAGTAACAAAGTTAGGGTCAAGAACACCATTCTATCAATAAACCCTGAGTTTCATTCAAGGGATTACAGAGGATATTGGGGGTATAAATTATGAGGATATATATTGAATCATGTTATACAAGGTGGTATAGACCCCAAGGAACCATTTGGATCCAAAACCAAACTCTCTCACACCTCCTCAAGCAATTACAACCTTCTTGAGCTCTTAGAAAAGTTCGATTTCCAAGGAATGGTCACTTTATTATGTTTTTAATGGTAAAAAGAAGTTTAATGGGAGTTTAATATATTAGGGGGTGTTATGGGCCTCTATATACTCAATATTAGTTGAATTAGTTGTTGAATTAAGCCCCTATTCTTTATTAACAATTGTTAAGACCTGAAGCAACTCTAAACCTTCTAAAAACCATTCTAGGAGGTTAATGGAGAATAACGTGGAAAATATGAATCCAAATGAACTTTTTTGACCCTATAAATTACCAAACTATATTATATACTCTTTTATTGTCCACCACATGACATTTTTTTATACTTGCACCTATTCGAATTTGAGAAAAACTATACTTTTGCAAGTTTTTGAGAAAAAAAGGGGGTGTTGAAGTGCGTGGATGAATTAAAATAATTTGAGAGGTGATTTAGGAGTTATTATACCTATAAAAGTCTAAAATTATATACAATCTAACCCAGAAGTGTTCAAAAATTTTAGATTTTTCAAGGCAGTCTGAAAATGCCTTAAAAGGAGAACCTTGCCAAAAGCCATTTCATGGTTTGCATACTTATACAATGTATTAGAACATGAAATATGGAATGGATAAGGGTATCAATCTAGGTAAAATTAATTAAACACTTTTGGTCAATTTTCAAAAGCGCGGGTGGTCATTTGGGACAAATTTCTCTTTCTAGGCTTAAGAGGCCTAATTAGGCCTAATTAGTGAGAGAAATTACATAAAAGGAGTACTTCCACTTGGAGTTAGCTCATATAATTTTATATGAATATGTAAGGGGATATATGTTACTAAAAAATATTCTCATTTTATCAAGGTGATTCATACATTTTCATGGACAAGGAAGCTTTATAGGCTTTTAGGGAGATACTGAATGGGTCCTTTAGCAAGTAAATGGAGAAAAATGGCATATTTTTGGATACTTAATGGTTTAAAATGATTTTTTTTAGGTTTTAATTAATTTTTAGAATCATACATGGAATATATTTTCCTGATTCAGAGTGAAACTCAATTTGTCTCTCTTACGCCTCTTTGCTCATGAAGGAGTGAAGTAAATAAAACACCCAAATGGATGCATAAAATATCTTAAAAAGGATTTATTGAGTTCATAATTGTTTACACACAAATTTTAAGACAATAAAAATTCATAGGTTGGTTGGAATAAGTTTTCAAATTCTTTAAAGAGTATTAAATAACGTTGAAAAGACCTTTTCCCTTCCTATGCCTAGTCAAGGAGACAAAGTCAAAGATGCCTCAAAGAGTTTTCTAGAAGCCCTTTCAAGGAGGAAAGACTTCATAAATATATGAGGAGAAGTGTTTAATATAGTTTTTTGAATAATTAATCAATATTTTAAGACCTAATTTCATTGATCCAGACCTATTTTCAATGAGGACTCTTCTTCATCAAGAATATAGAAAATGTGAACTAAGATATAGGCATTGCAAGTGGTCAAAATTGACCAATTAATGATCAATACTTTACAAGGAATTTTAAATAAAGCCTAAATAAAATTATATTCCATTTTTAATAATAAATAAAAGAGATAATAAATGAACTCCTACATTGGATTTGAAGAAGACTAGGTAAATGTCATATTTTCTAGTTTCTTGGCTTTGTCTTTATATCTCTCCTCTTTCTCAATTATCTATATGTAATCTATGTTTGTAATTTGAAAATATATTTAACCTTATTTTTTTCAAGTCCATAATAAAAAAAATATTTTTACTTACCTCTTTTTAATTAATAAGATTGAATTCATGCCTCCTCAAAGCTTATGACTAGTGTATGCTAACGGTTGGTTGATGAATGACACTGATAGTACATGATTCATTTCATTTTGTCCTCTCCTCTTTACCTATTTTTTGGTTTTAGTTAATTATTATAGGTTTCATAGTGTTATTTAATAATATTATATGTACAGCAAGTGTGATCTTTCCATAGTATCTTTGAGAGACCTATTGATTAGCTGCCTTAAATCATCCATCAAGCTGAGCCTCTATGTGAAATATTGATGTTTGGAGACTTTATTTTGAGAAGTGAATTCAGGCCTATGTTATTATTCATCCTTCTTAGTGCATATTACATAAGTGGAGGACACATTTTGGTGTATCTCCTCAGTTAGATAGGTTTTCCTTTTAGTTTACTTTCTTCTCTTATCCCTTGCAATCTAGTAGTGTAGAGTAGAGATCCTAACTAATACATCAAGGGGAGATATCCCTTAACATCTAAAGATTAAATCCATATATTAGGCCACCATATCCTAGGATTGTCTCCATGTTACTTCAGACTATAAAGGATTGAAATTACCTTCATAAGTGTACAAGTCTAGTAGTTAACAATTTTTCGCACACCTAATGGGACCAAGTTCAAGAGCAGTGGAAGGATTATTGGTGTTGTTATTGTACTTATAAACCTTTGGAGGCATTCAAAACATAAATGGCATATTCAATTTCTATCAATTGATTCTATCATCCCAGTCATAGTTTCCAAGTGTATCTTCATTTCACTATCTTATCTTTGTTAAATTATCTCACAAATTGACTAGTACATCTTATTGATGGTGATTGTGTTTATGAACAACTCAAACCTTGGGAGGCACCATAAATGTTAAAGTGATAGATGGGGGTGATACCCATACAATGCCACAAAGGGATACATTTTTGAATAAATGTGAAAATAATTTTTATGCCACCATTCAACATGTGGAAACTAGTGAACCTATTTGTCATGTTTGTTAAAAACAAAACAACAAAGATAATGTTACAAAAATTTGTTGATTACCTCTATTTATCTATCAGATTGAGGATGAGAAGAAGCGTTATGAGCCAATTGGGTGCCCAAACATTCTCTTTTTATTTATAATTTAGTATTTAAAAATAATTATCCTAACATTTTAGTCACCAATTTCTATTATTCTTTAGATGAAAATTATTGTTCTAAAAAATATTTGAGGCTATCATGACCAGTCTTTACCTAAAAGTGATAAACCATCAGGTAAGGTCTCCATTGCTTGATTGCATGTATAATAGCCATTATCTCTTTCTCATATATTGGTTTGAACCTAATTTTTCCTTTAACTTGGTGGCTTAAAAATTCTAATTTTCTTTCTTCTTGCATGAGTACAACCCCCCATACCATATCTTGATGCGTCACACAACCCACAACAATTTTTTTTGAAAAATTAGATGTAGAAAAAACTAAATTTATGCATATAATCATTTTTAACTATTTAAATGCCTTAGTAGTTGAATAAATATAATGAAAAGTGTGTTTCTTCAATAACGTGGTGAGTGGGGCTACACTGCTACCACAATTTTTGAAAAACCTATGATATTAACTAGTTATCTCTAGAAATATTCAAAGATTATTGAGGGTCTTAGGAAATTGATACTCCATCATCACTTGGATTTTTTTAAAATCAAATTTCATTTAATGTGAAACAAGATACCCCAAATACTTCACCTCTTGGACACCAAACACACATTTGTAAGGTTTGCAATAAAGCTAATGTTGTTCAGGAATTGAAATTAATTGTTTCACATACTTCAAATGGTCTTATAAAATTTTAATGTAGATAAGCATATCATCAGAAAACACCAATAAAAATTTTCTTAAAAATACTATTCATTCAACTCCTAAACATACATGGTGTATTTGTGAGGCAGAAGGCATGACCATAATTTCATAATAGCCTTCATTAGTTCTAAAAGATGTTTTAGATATGTCCTCATTAGGGATTTGAATCTGATCATACCTAGATTGAAGGTATAACTTGGTAAAATAAACAAAAATATATAATTAATATAGAAAATCATCAATTATTGGAATAATAAATTTATGCTTGATGGTGTACTTGTTGAGTTATCTGTAGTCTGGGCATATCCTCAAAGTCTCATCATTCTTCCACACCATGACCATAGGGAAGGAATATTCACTTTGATGATGTCAGATGATTCCTACCTCCAACATCTCCTATATCATATTTTAAATTTAATTCTTATTGGCATAGGATACCTATAGGGTCTAATGTTAGGTGTTATACTTTTTGGAATGATCCTAACGGCATGATCATGTACATGTCCTGAAGGAAGTAATTTTGGCATGTCACTAAAAATAACATAATTTTCATCCAACACCCTTTTCAAATCAGGATGTGTAGACTCTTTGATTGGTTGAACCCTTATGGAAAATAATCTTGCCACAAATTTATCAACACCTTTTCTAATAATATTCATCATTTAATGGGAACTAATCAGTTATGGAGATTGAGCATGTAATCCATGCAGTTCAAAGGTCATGCCTTTTGAATGGAACCTCATGAATAGTTCTTAGAAATTCATCTCAATAGTTCCCAAAGTGGTGAGCCACTACACTCCCAAAATAATATCCTCTCCTCCCATGGCAATAAAAAATATAGGAGAATATAACAAGTAGTCTCCCATAAAAATCTTAATTACATGATTTTTTAGAACAATTGACGGTATCACCATCTACAATCATGACCTAAAATTATGGTGTTGGGTGAATGAAATAGTTAAAATGAGTATCCAACTTATTTTTAATGAAGTTATATGTACTCTTAGAGTTAATTAATATAATCACCTTCTGTTTATTCAAAAAATACACCACCATAAGAGTTTGACAAGTAATGATACCTGAAAGTGCATGCTAGGAAATAGTAGGTTGAGAATCTTTAGATTCATCCTCAATTTATTCCAAACCTTCCCTAAATCATCATCATCTTCTTCCTCCTCACCAGTTCCTTCAATGTAAAATAAATTATTTTTAGTGCATTGATGTCCCTTACTCCATTTGTTATCATAGATAAAACACAAACCTTTTACACACCTTTTTTCAATTTCGTGAGGTGTTAATTTGGCAGGCTATAGAAATGATGGTGTTAGGAAGGTATCTTCATGAACATTAATGAAAGGTATTCATTTTATCATCTCTTTTTCTTTAGCCGCATGTGCCGTTGCTATGGATTAAGATACATTACTAGGATGAAACATACAAAACTCTATTTGGAAGCTATCTTTGAGGCCACCCAAAAATAGGTCAGTCAAGTTTTCCCTAGTAATGTCCACCACATGTAAGGAAAGATTATGAAATTGATGAATGTATAATTTACATTCTCAAT
>JARHVA010000049.1:942500-975000 GCA_037957365.1 Torreya grandis
ATATTATATACATCTTCATGCAATAACCAAACTGAGATGCACAAATTGAGCCTTTATCTATCTGAAGTAGTTGGCTCCCTTGAATAGTGTGATCGAGATCCATCTCAATCAATGGCCTTGGTACTAATCTCCCATTTAAAGTTAATATGGTTACACCATTTAATTTGGGTGATATTGGCTAGATTGGTTAAGATTATGTATATATTCAAGTTGTGTGATTGACATTTAGTGATCTTGATGGCCTTGGCACAACTCACCCTTTGTACTGAATTGGGTAAATGATCACACTCCAATCATACTCTTCACATTTCCAAGGTTTAGTTATGAACTTCTCTCCAATGTCTTAGCAAAGAAGCATCATTACCAAAGGAAAACTAGTAAGTGGAAATATGGTTACATTGACACATAAGTGTACTCCTTCCTTACTCTATTTATTTTCATGTATTTCAATTATTCAATATTAATATAATATTAAATAATTAAAATTTAAAATTCTCTTTAATGTAGGTAATACAAAAAAACCAAATTCAAATAGGACTCAAGTCAAGTAAGGTATGTTTTAGACAAGAATGTACACATTTCTTTTTATTGAAACTAATAATTACATCTTTATGTCTTACTATATTGGGGTGTATGTTGATGATAAATCTATATTATACATGATAAAATAGTATTCGACATTGAAAAATAACACTTATGGATAAATCCTTCATTTACGACCTTTCTGTTGTTGTATGGATCACATTCACCATCTCAATGTGCCTAAATCATTATCTTATAGTCTGACCTTGATATTATGGTTATATAGATAAAATGTAACCTAAAATATACTTAGAGCCTGAATAATATCATACTCTAATAGTTACATATCTTAAAAAACTATCTATCATCTAAGATAATATGGTCTAGACTAGGATACTTATGTTGACACTAGTCACCCAAGTCTGGCAATAGTGTTTGTACCTTACAAAAACCTAAATTTCAAAGTATTTCAACATGTATGTGTCAGCCTATATTATTATTTTAACCCCATTATGAGATAATTTTAAAAAAACTATTATAAATAAAATTAAAATACCCCAATAGAAAACACCTATCAAGCTTGTAAAACTGCCCTATTCTTTCCTATTTCCAAATTAGTCATAGGAGTAGTATTATTATAGGTATGAAGCAATCAAAGAGCTTAAAATGAGGTATTTTTTAGGTTAAAATATATATGACTAAATTCAATTTCATATATCATATTTCAAAAAAATTTACACACAAGCTCACATGAGGAAAACTACATCATTTTGATGCCCTTTTTGAAGTATTGGCTCTGTAGGTAGTGTTGAATGATAGAGGGGTCTTTGAAGTTAGATAAACTTAGACTGATCCCATTAAACCTTAATTTTTAAGGTGGAATGCATTAATTGGAGAAACTAGGGTTTTGAGCTACACAATGATATCTATAACTTATGTGCATGATTCAAACAGACAATCTGCAATGCAATAGTGAAACCTAACATGTGTATGTAGAATTTATAGAAAAGGAATTATAATCCATATAGGATAAAATATTTCATTTTTATATAGAATCATTGATGCTAGTGTCTCTATTTTTACATTTTTATCATAGTTATTATTTATTACATTGTTATCTATTAGTTATTATTTTAGGGCCATAGTTAGGTAGTTCAGTAGCTTGTTATGATTATGGATAGTTACATCCTAACCAATTATATGTTTCATATATTCAACTATTATATCAATAAATATCATTGAATCATTCATTACTCTTTCATCTGATATCAGAATATACCAATCGAGTAACCAAGCATTGATGATAAGTGTGTGTAGAAGTTCTTCAAGATGAATCCATTTAAAGCTTATTAGGTAAGAGAGGCTAGTGGTAAATATCTACATGCACAATGTGTAGCGACAAGGCTAGGAGATGATAGTAATAATGCAAAGGAGTGAAAACCATGTTGGGAAGGTGGTACTCACTATTATGTTTCTAAAGCCCATCATTGCTCCTAAGAAGTTGGTTTCTGGAAAATAAAAAGTGGACAACCGAAGAGCCATGTTCGAATCTCTAGAGTTTGTAGAGTGGATAACATATATAAAAACAATAGTCTATTAGAAAAGTTTGTATAGGTGAATATATGAATAATAATATTGGAGTGTATATATTTTGAGGTTAGTGCATCTCTATTCTACATCTTTCTCAGGAAGAAGCTTCCTAAACTCCTCACAATTGACAAGAACTAGGTTCATGTGGTGATCAAAGGCTATGGATTTTCACACAAACTGAATCCCATCTTGGATAATTAATCACATTCTATAATTGATGAATTATATCCTATGTTAGGTGTAGTTTGGCACACAAACAACCAATTTTTAATGAATACAAGTACTTAAGATCTAAAAGTGAATAAAGTATAAAATATTAAGGTTTATCAATCCCAAAAAGTACATAGATAATTTTGAGGTCGAGAAGCATATTTAGCTAATGCATTTACAAATTATTTCAACAAGGTACACTTTTTTTAATACAAAAATTTAAAGCAATAAAATACTTTTCTGCCTTTGCTATTGTGGATTTTTTAAACAACTTGAAGAGATAAGGAATAAATAAGTAGAAACAATGTTTGCACCAAAATTATTCATGTTCGATGCCCAAATTTTCAAAGGGAATAATTTTTCCACATGGAAGATGAAAATGTGAACAATTATTCAATTCAAAGAATTATGGGGCATCATCAATAGTAAAATGACTCATCCTACCAGAGTTGATTAGAAAATAAATTATGACATGTCCAATGCCAAAGCCCTGATGTTGATCACACTTAGTGTCATCGATGAGGTTCAACTTCATATTTGGGATTCATCAACATCAAAGGAGGCTTGGGATATTCTATCAACTATTTAAAATGTAAATAACCAAACTAATATACTCCATCTCTAGTCTAAGATTCATAATATTAGTATGAAATATGGTGAGAAAGTTGAGGAGTTATTACACCAGGTGGTAGAACTTTGAGCATAACTAGTTACATTTGGAGAAATGATCGATGAAAAATTATTGGTTCTGATCACACTAAGATCTTTCCCATTTCAATTTTGTACATTCATCACTACACTTAACATTAAAAAGTAAGCAGTGTGTTTTGAAGAATTAGTGAATTTGATTTAACAAGAAAAAGCCATCTAGTCTGTGCAATATGAGTTCAAGGATAAATCTTTATTTTGCAAGCAATGTGGTTCAAAGTTCCCAAAAATACCACCAAAGAAGTCACAACAATAATATAAATTTGAGAAGGTAAAATGATGGTGTCATATGTGCCACACCAATATGCGTAACATTGGTCGTTGCTGGTATAATGCCTTGACATAATGCTCATCTAGTCCAGTGGGCACATCTAATGCAGATGATTGAAATAAATCAAAAAGATGTCCTTAATGATAAAATCACTATGGATATGTAGTGGCATAACATAAACTAGAATAGGATGATGCATTTGAGGATGAGGTACAAGTAAAATTAGATTGTAACACATAAAAACTAATTTTTTGTCTCCTAAACCTTGTCACCAATGAGTAATGCTTTGTTGATCAAATTTGGTGCTAGAAAGCATATGATAGGATGAAAGTAACTCTTTGATTCATTGATAAATCAACCCACTGGAGATCAGGTTTGAATTATAGATGATATGGAGTATGTTCTAGAAGGATTTGGAACTATCACCATTCCTTTTAGGATGACAACTTGTACCCTTAAAAAGGCATTGTATTTCCCTACCTTAATAAAAAATCTCTTGTTTGTATGTCAACTCTTGAATCATAAGGTTAAGGTGGAGTTCCTAATCAAGAATGACATCAAATCATGTTTCCTATCATGAGAAGGTAAGGTAATTACTAGAGATTTTTTGAAGGATCAATTATTTACCCTAGATGTAGTTTCATTTGATGTAGTTTTTCTCTACCTCTATGAAAAAATCTACTACTCTCTGGTATTATCGATATGGTAACTTTTATGCTAGATCCTTATACCAACTCAGATCTAACACCATTGCATGTGGTCCTTTTTAGCTATCCCATTCTTTGTCTATATGCCCTAGATGCATTACTAGGAAACAACATAGGGTTCCATTCAAATTGAGTTCCTCACATGTCAATGAGCATCTTGATGTGGTATATACCAATCTATACAAACCCCTACCTACTTAATTTCAAGGATTCAAGTAATTCTAATTATTTTTTGATGATTTCTCTTGAAAAACATGGGTGTTCTTTCTCAAGAAGAAAAGGGAAGCTTTTACTCATTTTAAGGTATTCTACTAGCTTATTGTCACCCAGTCAGGGAGACCACTTTATTTCCTCCACTCAAATCGAGGGTGGAATTCACATCAAATGAGCTCTTGGAATTTTTGAAGTAACAAAACATCAAGCAACACCTAACTACTCTTTATATACCCCAACAAAATGGAATTATAGAGTGATGCAATTGTTCAGTCATGGAGATGTCTCATTGCATGATTTCCACTACAAAGTTAGAGGTGTCATTCTAGACAAAAGTAGTTTAGACAATCGTATATTTTCTCAACATAGAAATTACAAATATCTTGCATGATAAAATACTATAAGAGGTATGGAGTGGTCATAAACCTTTATTCTCTCATCTAAGAGTATTTAGTTGTACATCAAATATGCATGTCCCAACTAAAAAGAGGAAGAAGTTCAAACCAAAGACACTCTAGTGCCTTATATTGGCGTATAGTACTACCTAAAAAGTATATCATCTCATGGATTCTGAGACAATATTTATGAAAGTTGAGACATGGTTTTTGATAAGTCATCATTCAACTCATTGCCATAGAAAGAATAAAAATATACTAGCTCTCATAGATTTTTTCCATAGTTAGATGATGAGCATGAATAATCTTGTCACAAAGAAGTTGAGCTGAAAGGAGAATTATTAATTGAACTTGAAAATATGGAGGATAACTCTTCATCAAATTACTAGTAACATCAATGTCCAAACTAGGCAGAAATCACCATCAGGGACTCACACCTAAACTCTATTCTAGATACTTCATCAAGTCTTTAGACTGGAAGACATGTGAGAAATGAAGTTAATCTCCTACTATTGAGTTCAACAGTTGACAAAACTAAACTAAAGATAGCTTAAGAGGATTTATGATAAACTTAGTGGAAGAAAGCCATGCTTGTTGAATATGAGGCTCTCACGAAAAACAAGACATGAGAACTTATTGATCTGCTTATAGGAAAGAAATCCATTGGCTACAAGTGGATTTTCAAGACAAAATATAAGGCAAATGGATCCATCAAAAAATACAAAGCATGAATTCTTTCAGAGGGGTATGATCAAAAGAAGGAATTGATTATGAGGAGACCTTTGCATTCAATAATAAGATCAATACCATCAGAGTTATTTGCACACTTGTAATACAAAAGGGATGGAAGCTTTAGAAAATGGACATTAAAAGTGCATTCCTGAATGGTGATCTCAAATAGGAAGTATACATTCTTAGGAATATATAACATAAAGTAATATTAATGAAATAAATATGGAAATAAAATGTTGAAAACACAACACAAGATAAACATAGATTTAATGTGGTTTACCAAGAATAGGCTATGTACACATAGAAATAGCTAGTTATTCTCTTATTCAGTGCAACAAATGAAAGGATAAACCTGTAATACATCCACTACAATCTCCTCTTCACTCATACATAGCATGATACCATGATTGCAATGCCTTCATATCAAAAGAGGTTTACATATTAGGGAAAAAATGTAGCAACATAATTTATACCATTAGATCTATGATTTAATAGTGGATGCTCCATATTTACTATTAAATTACAATATTTTACAATGCATTTTACACAAATTTTCTTTGAAGACACTTACCCCAAACCCTGTAAATGTGGGATCCAAATTAGGTTACCACCCCCTTGACCCCCATGATGACTTTAGTAGGGGGCATTGACCCCCACACAAAATTGTCAATTTGCCTATAAGAAAGAACTCCATTGGTTTTAAATGGATTTTCAAGACAAAATACAAGGTAGATGGATCCATCAACAAATTTAAATCATGAATTTTTTCAAAGGGGTATGCTCAGTAAGAAGGAATTGATTATGAGGAGACCTTTTCATCCACTACTAAGATCAAGGCCATCAGATTTGTTTGTGCACTTGTAACACAAAAGGGATGGAAGCTTTAGTAGATGGATTTTAAAAGTGCATTCCTAAATGGTGATCTCAAAAAATAAGTGTACATGACCTATCCAAAAGGCATCATTGATGAAAAACATCCATAAAAGATATGTCATCTAACTAAGTCACTTTATGGACTAAAGAAACCACCAAAGGATTGGTACATTAAGATAGATGATCATCTATTGCAGCATAGATTAATTTTTATCCACTTATATCTAGATTTGTATATCAAGAAGGTAGGCACATAGATTGTCATTCTTGTAGAATATCATGTTGCATGATGAGTTGTGTGTGAATCAATTTGGTTACATCACATTTTATCTGACATAGATATTCCTTAAGAATAGCCACCAATCATTTTTTGTGATAATTAGGGTGTTTTGAAGCTTGTCAAGAATCTAGTGTTTCATGAAAGAATCAAACACATTGAGGTCCAGTGCCACTATATTTGAGAACAAATCTTACATTATCACTTTCAGCTCTAGTACTGCCCAACATATTCACAAAATGTAGATATACTCACCAATTTACTTGGCAAGGTGAAATGTGATTTAGTTTAGGGGTATATTTATAAAAAGAATGTAATAAAGGTGGGAATTTTATCATAACTATTAATTATTACATTGTTATCTATTAGTTATTAGTTTAGATCTGTGATTAGGTAGTTTGGCAGCTTGTTATGGTTATAGATAGTTACATCCTAACTAATTCTATGTTGTATATATTCACATGTTTTGTCAGTGAATATCATCAAAGCATTCATTGCTCTTTCATACACTAGTGACTAGGCTGATAGATAGCTGATTTATAGAATCTAATAAATCATAGCTGAGCATCATCTTGAAAATTTATGCACCTGCACATCCCATATCTACTTTCACAAATTTTAATAAGGTAAGTATTATTCCTTCTTTGTGTCTAAGAAATGAAATTATTATTTGACATTATACTTTCTATATTTATCATATTTTCATAATTTAGTATTGTATCAACAAATATTGTGAATATGAATTATTTAGTTCATTTTATTCTAGAATAATCTATTCCTTAGTTAATTAGGCTATTCTACTTTAACTATTTCCAAAAAATATTAAATAAAAAAATATTTTTTGTGTATGGGTGTGCAATTTTTGTGGATGTGTAGATACTAAAATTTTATTTATATAACACAGTCTTGTATACTTGACAAATACGTATCAGGTCTCTACCACTAGTTATATACCTGATTATTGTTGAACGGTTGGCATTCACCATATCACTATGCCAAATTATCTATCTTATGGTCACATCCTATCATTTATGATGACCTATATCTCTTGTACTATGCAAAAATCTAAAAACCTAATATATATCCTTCACTACTAGTTTCATATCCTTAACAACTCCTAGCCTACTAGACATTTGCATCCTATATAGGGACACTTGCATCACCACAAGTGTCCATATTCTTATCAAGTGTCCAATCATCAAAATTCATCTAAATTAATTTTTTTTCAAAACATATGGGTTGGCCTATTTGTCTTATTGAACCCTACCATGAGATATTTCTAAAAGGTGTGGTATAAATATAAATATAAGATAATTCATTATTCATTGAAAATACCAAGAAAATACATATTCAAGATCATTAATTGATTTTACAACTAAGTTATATATCCCTATTCTTTTCTATTTTCATATCAGTTATAGGAACATTCATATTGTATGTCTAAAGTACTCAAAGAACAATCCATGAGTAGTATTTGTAAAGATGCAATCTAGATCATTACATGCCATTGCATTTAGTATATTTCACCCTTATGCACACACAAGCCAAAACATAGGGGAGAACTAAATATGTTTGAGGCCCTCTTCAGAGTATTAAATATGTAGGCAAAACTCATTGACAGAGGGGTCCTTGAGGTCATCTCAAGTTCATAAGCCCATTAACCCATTTTTTGTAAGGAACAAATACTTAAGGTGAAGACCCGGTGTTTGTTCTATAAATAGTCATATACATCTTGTGTGAATGAATAAAACATACTAGTAGAAAGGTGAAACAAAATACAAAAATCTTCAGATGGTCACTCTGTGAGATAGTAAGTGTTCTATACTAGACATATCTATTGACATCAGTACATCTGTATCAATGCAAGTGTCCATGGTTAACACAAGTGTCCAAACCTCTAAAAATATTTTTTTCTAGATATTATCAAAGAGGCCCTGATTTTATTCCTACTTGTTTCCCCCTTTGCACTTCTTATATTCACCTATTCATTTGTAATCTATAATCTAAGTATTATCTCGTAACTATGTTTATGCATTTAAATTATTGTTTTGAATGCACTTTTTATCTTTAACATAACTCAACATTTTAATTCAGAATATTCATTTATCTAAGTTTGTAATTAATTTAAATGTTTTACAATATTTTTATTAATCCCTTTGTATAGGATCTTCTACCCTTTAACCCTCATCTAAACATCTTCAAAAATGGTTAAATAAAATTTATTTATAGAGAAATGGGCTCATATGTTGTGTGAAGGCATAGTTGAGTTAATTTTAAGGAAAAATTTTGTAGTTGGTATTAGTGTAACACGGGATGGTGGTATGCATTGGTATCAGGACGGGATCAAACACTGTTATCCTCTAGGAATACATTAAAAATTAAAAATTATGCATTACAATGCACCAACGGACATGATTTTGTGTGAATATGGTACAAATTGTTCACAAAAAATATTTCCTAGAATAGTTTGGATGACTTGTTTAAGATATTATTTAGGCATGAGATTTAAGTCTGACATGATTAGGAAACTCCTATCCTTCACTCCTAGTTTCATATCCTTAGAAAATCCTATCCTGATAGACATTTGCATCCTGTATAGGGACACTTATGTCACCACAAGTATCCAGTCATTAAAATTCATCCAGATTGAAAATGTTTCAAGACATATGAATTGGTCTATTTATCTTATTAAACTCTGTCATGAGATATTTATAAAAGGTTTGGTGTAAATGATGAAAAAGGTAGAGCAGAATGCTACGATATGAATGCTACAATAGAGCAAAATAATTTTATATCTTTATTAAACACCAAAATCTAAATATATACAAAGATGGAGGCAGTTATTCAATTAAATAACCTGCATATTAACTAAAAACTAACCACTATCTCCTTAGTTAAGCTAATCACTACTGCTAACACAATGTAAAATAATATATTTTTCCAACATTCCCCCCTTTATTGCATTGTTTCTACAAACATAATATTTCCTAATAGAGGTCCCCCCTTTATTACAAACACTGCAAAAAGATTTACACTCTTTGCGTAGCTTGCTCACTTTCTAAGGTGACATGCCATCCTTGTGGGTTCAAGGTCTTGGTGTCACCTTGGTTTTTCCTTGCAGGATTACCAAAAAATTGGAAGTAACAAGAACACTTCTCTCTACTAACACCTTCAATGGTTTCTTAGATTACAAGGATTACTACAAACCCATATGGTTTTCTGTTCTAGGTTGACCACAAATTTGGAGAGTTTTAGGAGGTTTCTACTACACTTTGGTGGTTTCTCAGATTACCATGAACCCTTTTCCAAGAACCAAGTGCCACTTTAGTGATTTTTCTCCCCACAACATTCCTTTTTAGGAGGTACCAAACTAGAAAATAGTGCTCAATAGATTATTGAAAAAAACATTGCAAAACATAAAATAAACACACCAAAATTTGTCACCATAGAAATGGTAGGACCCCATTGTAGGTGACTCATGAGAGGATTCTAGTTTTCCTCCAGCATTCATGTATCCTCCAGCCTCTAGTAAAAGAAGTTGCTTCACTCAGCTAATGTCTTGATGAAGCTCAAATGTATGTCTTTCTTGTTGACATGAATACTCTCCACATAGTTTTGACATATTAGACTTAGGACATCAGGTTCACTTGATAATGCATCCCTTACAAGGAGAAAATATAACATTAACAAATTTATTAATTTTGACAACATACTTGACTTAAACTGACACTTTGGATTTTAACTAATGACTCATAAAAAGAAAACTTGACTTTTAAAATTTTGACACTACTGAACTTTTAAAAAACCTATAAAAAGACTTCTAATATGGATAACTCAACTATTAGTTTGAAACCTTTTACTCATAACTCATTCTTGATTTTGACAACAATAATATTTATTAAACCTAAAACTAATATACTAAAAATAATGACCCAAAATACTCTTATTATAAAAGAATGTCATGACAGGTAACACTAAAGAGGCTTAGAACAAAAATTGAACCTAACATTATATGTCATTACCTAGGACATATCAAGAGACACATATAAAATATTTTAACATGATGATATTTTGACAACAATAAATTTAAAATAAAATTAATACACAAAAAAAATGACTTTGAATTTATATATTTTCAAATATAATATGATGACCTCTTTTTTAAACTTTCAGTGAAGAATTTGGAAGGTGATTCTTCAATGCAATCTGGTGGTCAATAAAACTGAAGGAGATCATCCACTTTGCTATTACTTGAGCGCAAGCATGGAATGTTACTTTTTCCAATACCCTTTATATAACCAAAATGAAAAACAACCCTAATTAGGGTTCCTTGGTTCAACAGTGAGAATTGGATCCAGACTTTGTGCGCAGTATCACGTGGTTGGCATTTTGTTATTTATCATCATGTGTCATGCATCTTCTCTGATGAAGCATGGAATGTGTGGAGGGGTAGTCAACACTCAAAGGCAATCTCTTCTATATATCAAATCTCATTGTGGACTATAATCTCTTCTACATATTAACTCTCATGTTGGACTATCAGCTCTGATACCAATGATGAAAAATGAAAAGTAGAATGCTATGATAGAGTGTAATAGTTTTATATCTTTATTGAACACCAACATCTGAATATAGACAAAGATAGAGGTAGTTGTTTAGTTGAATAACCTACATATTAACTAACAACTAACCCCTGTCTCCTTAGTTAAGCTAATCACTACTGCTAACACAATGTAATATAATAGATTTCACCAAAAACAAATATAATTCTAACCCAATTCATTATTTTTCTATAAAATACCAAGTAAACATATATTGAAGCTCATTTAATTGATTTAAAAACTAAGTTATTTTGATCTATTTTTTTCTATTTTCATATTAGTCATAGGAACAATCATATTATATGTCTAAAGCACTCAAAGAACAACCTTTGAGAATTATTTGTCAATATACAAGCTAGATCATTGCACGCCCTTGCATATAACATATTTCACCCTTATGCACACACAAGCCAACATATATGGGGTAACTAAATATGTTTGAGGCCCTCCTTAGAGTATTAAATATGTAGGCAACACTCATTGATAGAGGGGTCCTTGAGGTTAGCTAAACTTCATGAGCCTACTAACCCATTTTTGGTAAGGAAAAAATTCTTAAGGTAAAGAACTAGGGGTTGTTCTATAAATAGTCATATATATCTTGTGTGCATAAATAAAACATATTAGTAGAAAGGTGAAAGAAAAACTAAAAAGCTTCATATGGTCACTCTGTAATAGACTAATTGTTTCATACTGGAGATATCTGTTGACATCAGTACATCTGTGTTGATGCAAGTGTCTCAGGCTAACACAAGTGTCCAAGCCTCTAAAAATATTTTTTCTAGAACCTATCAAATAGGCCCTAATTTTGTTCCTACTTGTTTCCACCTCTGCACTTCTCAGATTTGCATATTCATTTGTAATCTATAAGCTAAGTATTGTCTCTTAATCATGTTTATGCATTCAAATTATTATTTTGAATGTACTTTTTATATTTAGCATAACGTAACATTTTAATTCAGAATATTCATTTATCTAATTTTTTAATTAATTTGCATGTTTTAAAATAGTTTTATTAATCCCTTTTTATAGGCTCTTCTACCCTTTAACCCTCATCCAAACATCTTTAATAATGGTTAAACAAGATTTATTTATAGGGCAATCGGCTCATATGATTTGTGGATGCATAGTTAAGTTAGTTTTAAGGAAAATGTTTGTAGTTGGTATTAGTGTAACATTGGATGGTGGTACACATTGGTATTAGATTAGGATCAAACACTGTTATCCTCTCGAAATACATTAGAAATTAAAAATTATGCATTCAAATGCAATAGTGGACATGATTTTGTGTGAATCTGGTACAAATTGTTCACAAATAATATTTCATAGAATAGTCTGGATGACTTGTTTGAGATATTGTTTAGGCATGAGATTTAAGTCTAACATGATTGTGAACTAGAATGAGGAGGGGGAAATGTCACAAGAGTGGAATGGAATTGCTTTCATAAAAATATAATTTTATAATTGAAAGGTACAATTGGTTAAAAATTTGCTTTTATAACTCTAATTTAACACGAAATCTTTTTTTAGGTGTGTACAGTACCAATGCCATATGATTATTATGAAAGAAAATTGTTAAAAATGTCATTAGGATAATGACTACTTGTGTATAATATTTAATTAATGTAGACTAATAATTATAATATTTTATCATGAGTAAGTATTTCATTAAGATAGTGAGGAGAATGACCTACAAAATAACATTGTTTATTGTTGAATATTCTCTTGATTAACAGTTTTTAAAAACCACTATGAATTTATTAAATATCACAATATGAATTTATTAAATAATATAAAGTGAATTTATAAAAAATATCATATCATGAATAATGTTTTATTCATTCACACCATACAATATATTGATGTACCATGAACATCTACACTTTGGTACCCTAATGGGAAAATACCATACATATTGAGAGGAGGGAGATACAGAAATGCCAAGAGAAGAATAAAGGGGCGATGTCAATTTTTTCGGCATACCTTTCAATTAGGAGTTTGCAATTTTTTTCTGATGACCGTCCCTTTATTAATTTAGAATTGAACCTATTTTGAGGGCAATGAAACATTAAAAACACTGGTCAAACATTAAAAAGTTTGGCCAAACATGGTTTGATAGAACACTTCAACTGATTTTATTGTACATGGAGAATAGTTCGGCCTAACCAATAGTTGGGGGCTATCTACCTAATTATATTAGGGAGGAATATATTTCAAAACACATTAATTTAAACCTTAAAGAAGAGGGCACAAATGGTATGCCATATATATAAACTGAAACCGAAGATCCACATTTTTGTTGGGAATTGCAGTGCCAATGTTAACAATTATTTAGTGGCGATACATAGGATTTGTGATCGATCAAAGAATGCAAGTGTAAGTCTACCTCCTGCAAGCGATGCCACGACCACCTGGTCCCCTGGCATAATTGAGGTCGACGATGGAGATTTCATTGATGATGTTGTGATTTGAGGAGGAGCCGAATTGAGCAACTTTAAATTAATGTTTAATAAAAAGTATAATTTTAAAAAAATTAAAGGTTGGTTAAAAAAAATAATTAAATGTTTAAAAAAGAAAATGAAGAAACTAAAAAAATAGGGAAATTTAGGTTTTATAAAAAAATAGATAAATTAGGGGAAAATTATATTTATCATAGATTTTAAAGCGTAGACAAATTAAGGTTTAGATAAAAATAATAAAATTTAGAGTATAGTGGAAAATTAAACAAGTTATGCAAATTATAAATTAGAGAAATTTATGATTTCCATTATAGAATGAAGGAAAAAAAGTTTTAGGTTTTTTTTTTTTTTTAAAAAAAATTAATAGAAATTAGAGAAATTATGAAAAATATGAATAAATTAAGAAAAGAAGAAAAATATAGGAAAAATAGAATTTTTAAAAGGTATTAACTAAAATTAAGTTTTAAAAAAAAAAAAAAAAAAAAAGATAATTAAAAAATTAGAAAATTTAGAAAACTTTAAAAAAACTTGAGAAATCATAAAAAGTATGGAAATTTTAGAACAATTAGAAAATATCAAGAAAAATTATGAAAATTTAGAAATTAAAAAATTACTAAAATAGTTAAATAATAAAATAACAATTAATATTTAGTGTTCTTAATATAAATTTTATATTCTTAAGAATGGCATAAGTTTAGTTTCTAAATTTAATTAATGATAACATACAGGTTTTTAAATTAAATGGAGTGATTCCTTGATTATATTTTTCTCTTTAGTTATATAATTAGCCATTCTACATCATAATGTCATTACTTGCATATGTACAATTTTATAATATTAGAGGCATCTTATAATAGGTTTTAAAAGAGGTCTACGTAATTTTTGTACATGTTCATGTTGGTGAAAGGAGAGAAGGGAGACATATTGTAGTAGAAGCAACATGGTTATACATTAAGCAATTGAATACACAAATTTGGAGATTGGAATTTTTTTGGTTTGTGAAAAAAAAAAAAAAAAAAAAAAAAAATCTACAAGAAGGAGCCTAGGCATGAAAATGAGTTAAAACCAAGGTATGCTAGAGGTGCTTATGTTGAGGAATACATTTCTCATTTGATTATACTAAAATATAATAAAAATAAAAAAGAAGGTATTGGTGCATGAATGGTTCATTGGGCACATCAGTGGCATGAGAGAGGCAAATTCAAAGTTGTTATTAATTCTGATTAAGGAGGCATCCAATATGTAAATTTTAATTAATTTGAATCATGATGGTATGGAGAAGTTAGTAGTGCATAGTCACATGACATATTTTTTGATTGTAGGGTACTACTAAAACATGTATGATATAATGTAGAAAGATGCAAAGAATAGGATTACAAACAGAGTTGATGCAACTATACGACACTGGTAACATAACCTTATATGTCTTATTCTTGTTAGTGTAATGAACCTATGTCTGCAAAACATATAATTCTTATAAAATAACTAAATTATTTTTATATAATTTTTGTTTCAATTAATACGATATAATTTATACAATTAAGATAAAAATATTAAATTAATTATTTAACATATACATGGTTTACATTGTAAATTTATTTCATTAAATAAGAGTTTGAATACATATCTTGGATAGGATCTTTCGAATTTAATTTTCTTAAAGTAGATGTGGAAGCACAAAGAACATTGGTGATACAGGGAGCCATCAATATACAAAACACATTATACAAGCTTTGGCTAAAATCATCATGAATGTACCAATAACTCCCATGTGCCCTCTCTCAAATGGCCATAGTCTCGTTGCCTTCCTCTTCTAACTTTGAATTTATTTTCTCTATTTTTGTCTTTCTTATATGTTTCAAATAATTTTAATTCATGTTTAAAATACTTAAAACTCATTATAACCAATGCACTTTTGCATAACTTATTAAATTTTAATATTATTTATTCATAATCTCCAATATTTATATATAAATTTTTAACTTATTAAATTTTAATTTCTTTTTACACATAATTTAATGTAAATTTCATTAATATGTTCACATTATCACATTATAAATAAAAAGTCATATCACTTTCCTCTTATAAATCAATTTCTACTTTCAAGAACTTAAAAATCATTTGAATCACAAATCATAATAATATTTAATTAAATAAATATGAAAATTAATTATTCACAAATTAATTATTTTTATTTATAAAATTTTAAAAAAATTACAATAACAAAAAAAAAATCAATTTATGTTTATTATTTTACATTTTAAAAACATAAATACCATAACATTATATTTAGTATAAATTATTATACACATGTACATAAAAAAAAAAAATTGGAAACAAACAAAATGATCGCCAATGAATAAATTATTCTATATTTCGAAAGACATTAAAGTAAACCCTAAAGGAAGAGGCACAAATGGTATGCAATACATATAAACTGAAACTGGAGATCCACACTTTTTGTTGGGAATTGCAGCGCCAGTGTTAACAATTATTTAGTATTAGTGCCGATCAATGAAATATTTATTGGGATTTGTGATCGATCGGTCAAAATAAAGAATGCGAGTGTAAGTCTACCTCCTGCAGGCGATGCCGCGGCCACCTGGTCCCCCGGCACAATTTAGGTCGACGATGGAGATTTCATTGATGTTGAGGTTGTTGTGATTTGAGGAGGAGCCGAATCGAGCAACTTTACAGTCAGTGGCAAAGAGATTGGTTGTCACGTAATTGGCTTCACCTCCCACTACAGGCATGGCCACGCCCAGGTTAATGGGGCTCCTGTACTCTGCTCCATATGTCTGCCCAAGCACACCGGTCACATTGGGGCTGAGAGAGTAGAATTTGAAGCTCAACTCCAGATGGGCAAAGCAGTCATCAGAGGTAACTCCATATTTATGGATTCGCGACTCCTCTTGGGTGATGGGCACAACGCGGGCTGTAATCTCAAATTTGTCCTCCACTTCAACGCTCACTGCATTGTTGCTGGACAATCTAGCAATTTTCAATTTCAAGGCTGCGACTGAAAGCGTGGCCCCTTCCTCTTCAGGAAGGAGGACTGATTCGCCATCTAAGGTTATGGCCAGATGATCAAGAGAATCGTCCCATGTGGGCACCTTGTTTGCTCCGAGGAACAGCTGGTGGCTGCCATGGAAAAGCACTCCGATGGACTGCACCCAGGTGAAGTCTCTTCTCATTCCCTCTCCCCTCTTGCCGATGAAGTGTCCATTTATATGGAGTTCTGAGTCGGACACCAGACAGAAGTCCTGCTCTTTCCTCCCGTGGAAGTAGAACATAATGCCATCTCCCCCAATGAACCGAGGATCTTGGCATACGTCTCCAGGCTTATTGCAGGCTGTACAAAACATCATGAAAATCATTTTTTTCAATTTCAATCAATTTCTAAGAACATCATAAACATTGGCGAATAATTAAAACTTACGGCAAATGGCCTTGCAGGTTTTGCAGTCCATTACGCAGCTAGTTGGGCAGCCGTCAGGGCAATACTGTTTGTTTCCATGGCAGGTCTTCTTATACTCTTCATCATAGCATTTCACCGAGGATTTTTTCTTTGGCTTTCCCTGTGCAAGCACGTCGTTTGCACTGAGAAGCGCTACCATGCAAACTGCAGCGATTGTTAACATCTTTACAGCCATGACTTTGATTATGATTATGATTAGCTACTGAGCTCCCCTTTGCCTTTCATTGACTCAGAGTTTGGTTTTATAGCTAATCCGCTTCATTTCTTGAGCAGACCCTTCTTCCCACATTAAGTCCGTTGACAATAATCCATCGTGCAACGTGCACCTTCATGGACGCTGCCGCTTCCTCCGTAAACGGTTCTACTTTTCATCTTTCTCTACTTTATTCTTTATTCTTTACAACGTGATTTTGTGTTCTTATTTCATCCAACTCCTTCAATTTTGCACTTTCCCAACTGCAACTGCAATGTTTAAATAAAATATTGATGCATCGAATGTACAAATTAAATAAACAATTGAATCATCGAATCTCCACGACTGGTGCAACTTAGAAAACATTGTGCCGTCCCTCTTTCTTCTCATGAAAGATGTTCATTAACTTATAAATGGATTTTCTAAAAAGCTTATTAGTTTAGTTTTAATAGTAATTATTAATTATTTTTGAATAATTAATTCAGTTTAATTTTATTTGGAAAAAGGTTGAAAGATATAATACAAACTAGATTAACATATAAAACTTATAAACATTGTGGTTTCCTATTTGTTTCTTAAAGAAAATGTTCATTAACTTTAAAATAATGTCAAAATAAACTCTTTAACATTACTTTAAATAGATAGTAATAGTTTAATTGTAACAATTAATTATTTTTGAATAAGTATTATGTATTTCAATAATAAAATGGTTAATATATGAATTATTTTATATCAATAATCTTTTTCAATAAAATAATTAAAATTAAAATTTTTTTGGGTAGGTTTCTCATGTTTATACTTGATTTTAATCATCTTTTAATCACAGTAAATATCTTAAAAAATAAATAATTTATCTTTTTTATTGATTAGTGAATATTCATTTGAGAATTTCAAGGTATTATTTCAATTTGATTTCTTTTTTTAAAAAAAAATTATGAAAATGATATGTCAATATCTTTTAATATTTTAATTGACTTTAGGGATTTGACTTATTAAAATAATTAAATATTAATTTATCAAAATTATTTTATGTATTTTAAAAACATTAAATACTAATATTAAAGATCAAAAAGTGAAAAAAAAATGTCTACATCAAATTCATTGACTTTTTTTAATGAAATTTTTATTATTATATTATTATTTTATAGAATTTTATTTTCTTTGAATATGATCATCAATAAAAATTGGTTCTCACTTAAATGTAATTATACAATTATTCAGCATCATTATGATTATTTTTTAAAGTTATAAGTCATCATCTTCTATAAAATTCATAAATTAAAATAAAATAATATGCACACCACACTTAAACACAATTTTATGACTTGATAATTATCTTTTTATATCATGGAGTTTATAGAAATTTTATTCTCACTATTTAACTTTACAAGATGTGATTGGGGTGACTTTATGCATAGAAAAGGTAGTGGACATGACATAAAATATAACATAATGTGTATACAATAGATACACAAAATAATATTTCTAAAATAGTATATATTATAAAAGAATCCAAAGTAAATCACACGTTAAATTCTAATTTAACGAATAAAACTTTCGTTCACAAATGTTTTTTTGTTGGATAAACATCAATTTTGTCTATATACATCAAAAGAAAAAAATATAATCAAGAGAGTAAACACTAAATTAGGCCAAATCTATGCTTGAATAATTCTACTAAAAAAAATCAAATTTATTTCAATTTATAATTTTGTAGTTACATTAATAAGTATTTCATTGAAAATGGGTTGTAAAATCAACAAACACACTAAATTGGTTAAATATATGTTAGATTAAATCTATTAAAATGAGTAAAATTTATTTCAATCTTTAATTTTGTAACTACATTAATGGCATTTCCCTCAAAGGTAGGTTGTATAATCTACAAACACACATGTATCTTAAAAAAATGAAATTTTATGATACTAATTTAACCCCAAACATTTTTTTAGGTGTCTACATTATCAATGCCTTATGATTATTATTAAAAAAAAATGATAGAAATGCCATTAAGGTAATGTCTACTCATTTATAATATTTAGTCAATGCAAGCCAATAATGATATCATTTTATTGTGAACATATATTTCATTAAGGCAATGATAAGGATGATCTATAAAGTAACAATATAGAATATTCTTTTAGGTATCAATTTTTTAAAGGCATTATATTAAATATCACAATTCAAATTTATTAAATAACATATCATTCAATTTATTAAATAATACAAAGTGAATTTATTACAAATATCATATTATGAATTATTATTTATTTGTTTATGATATACAATATATTGATGTACATATCATATTAATTAATTTATTAAATTAGACATATAACTTAAGACACTTATGGAAAAATGGCATACATATTAGGAAGAGGGAGATATAGAAATGGAAAAAGAAGAATAGAGGGGACATGACACATTTTGATTGAACACATGGATAATGTGTCCAAATTCACATAAAAGAGAATGGGAACATGTTGAAAGTTGAAAAAAAACAAATAACATGCACCAATAAAATCATTATTTGCATCAATAATAAATGAATACATAAAAATACTACCACATATTAATTCAACAACATAATGTGAATTTATTATCATTATGATTTTTTTTAATAACACATTGTGAATTTATGAAATAACACACTATGATTTATTTTTTAATCGTTATTGGCATAAAATATATTGATATACATCCTACATCATTATATTTATAAATATGTTGATTGACACAAGGGCTTGGTGTATTGGTGAGGTACAAGTAGTTTGTACTCATCAACCCAAGTTCTATTCCCATTTAATACATAGGGACTCTTTCAAAAAGTGGCCATGTAGACACCTTGAGGTAGGGGTTACACTTCTCCTTGTGGAACACATGGAATACAACAGGGTGTTTTAGACATGAATCATTTGGTGGACATTATAAACTCAGGCCCACTCACATGTCCCACTTCGAGAAAGTGCTCCCCCATTACTCTGGTTCATAGCTTTGGTATATCAAAGGTGCTTATCCCAACATTTTTAGTATTCAAGGGCTTGGTGTATTGGTGAGGTATAAATAGTTTGTACTCATCAACCCAAGTTCCATTCCCATTGAATACATGACGAATCTTTCAAAAAGTGGCCATGTGGACACATTGAGGTAGGGGTCACACTTCTCCTTGTGGACCATGCGAAACATAATAGGGCATTTTGGATGCAAATCATTTAGTGGACATTATAGACCTAGGCCCACCCACATGTCCCACTTCGAGAAGGTGCTCCCCCATTACTTTGGTTCATAGCTCTGGTATATCAAAAGCACTTATCCCAAAATTTTAATTGGTAGTTGACTCTTCAAGTGGCATTGCTCCCCACAGGTCTTCAAAGGTTCTCCCTATAAAAAATAGTCAAAAAAGAACTGATTACCAATATCAAGACACTTAAAACTTATATGATAAACTGGCATACATATGGAGAAGAGACAAATATGAAAATGGCAAGTGAAGATTAGAGGAAGATATATATCTAAAGTTGATCAAACACATGGAGAACATGTCCAAATTCACATAAAATATAAGGGAAACATGTTGAAATTTAAACAACATAAAGAATATGTACACTTAAATGTATAATATAGACTAATACTCAATAAATACACAAATATTATAAAATCATAATAATCAAGTACTCTCATACAAAAATTATTTATATACAAAAATATAAAATATTAGAAATAGCTCAATGAGATTCCTTAAGACTATTTACATGATACACATTAAAGAAACAAGTAATAGTGTGTTTTGGTTGAAATTTATTATGAATAATAAATTATTTGTATTGATGTACATATCATATTATTATATTTAATAAATTAGTCATATAACTTGAGACCCTTATGAGAAAATGAAATACATATTAGGAAAAGGGAGATACAGAAATGGAAAGAGTAGAATCGAGGGGGCATGACATATTTTGATTGAACACATGGATAATATGTCAAAATTCATATAGAATAGAATGGGAACATGTTGAAAGTCAAACAAAATAAATAACATGTACCAATAAAATAATTATTTGAACCAATAATGAATTAATATACAAAAATACTACCATCATAGTAATTAAATAATATAATGTGAATTTATTATGATTATGTTTTTTTAAAATAACACATTATGAATTTATGAAATAACACATTATGATTTAATTTTTCATCATTACTGGCATAAAACATATTTAGGTATATCTCATATTATTATATTATACTTAAAACTTATATATAAAATTTGTATACATATTGAGAAGAGAAATATGGAAATGTCAAGAGAAGAATAGAGTGTTGGAAATATTATCATTGATGCCAAATTAACATTTAATATCTAAAGGTGTTTTTAATGTTTATACGTTGGCTAAAAGTGTGTTAATATTAATTAAATATTAATGAATATATTTTTGGTTTCATAAAGATAAAAGAGGGCCCATGAGGAATCTGAAGAGTCATCACTAAAGACAAAAGAGGAAAAGGATGCATTTCTTCATGAAGAGTCACCTTGAGGAATTCAAAAAGTCACTAGGTAAAGACAAAGAAAGAACTCAAAGGGTCATGCAAGGGTGAATTCCAAAGGTCATTTGGAAAGCTATAAAAGGAGGCTTAGGAAGCCATTTTGTATTATGGAAGTGAATGATTTTATCTAGCTAAGAAGAGTAGAGGAAAGTAGAGAAAAGAGAAGAGATATAGCAGTGTGTTATCATTTATTGAGGAAACAACATTGCAAGATAGTTGGTATTTTATACACAAGAGGGGTTGGTGCTCTTGTGGGTGCATGCTCAAAAATAATTGTTGTGTTGGTGCTTAGCAAAGGGCGTTGTACCAGATGGGCAAAGCAGTCATCAGAGGTACTTCCATATTTATGGATTCGAGACTCCTCTTGGGTAATGGGCACAACGAGGGCTGTGATCTCAAATTTGTCCTCCACTTCAACGCTCACTGCATTGTTGCTGGACAATCTAGCAATTTTCAATTTCAAGGCTGCGACTGAAAGCGTGGCCCCTTCCTCTTCAGGAAGGAGGACTGATTCGCCATCTAAGGTTATGGCCAGATGATCAAGAGAATCGTCCCATGTGGGCACCTTGTTTGCTCCGAGGAACAGCTGGTGGCTGCCATGGAAAAGCACTCCGATGAACTGCACCCAGGTGAAGTCTCTTCTCATTCCCTCTCCTCTCTTGCCGATGAAGTGTCCATTGATATGGAGTTCTGAGTCGGACACCAGACAGAAGTCCTGCTCTTTCCTCCCGTGGAAGTAGAACATAATGCCATCTCCCCCAATGAACCGAGGATCTTGGCATACGTCTCCAGGCTTATTGCAGGCTGTACAAAACATCATGAAAATCATTTTTTTCAATTTCAATCAATTTCTAAGAACATCATAAACATTGGCGAATAATTAAAACTTACGGCAAATGGCCTTGCAGGTTTTGCAGTCCATTACGCAGCTATTTGGGCAGCCGTCAGGGCAATACTGTTTGTTTCCATGGCAGGTCTTCTTATAGTCTTCATCATAGCATTTCACCGAGGATTTTTTCTTTGGCTTTCCCTGTGCAAGTACGTCGTTTGCACTGAGAAGCGCTACCATGCAAACTGCGGCGATCGTTAATATTTTTACAGCCATGTGGTTATGATTATGATTAACTACTGAGCTCCCCTTTGCCCTTAATTAACTCAGAGTTTGGTTTTATAGCTACTCCGCTCCATTTCTGAAGAAGGTGGGATTCTTTGTAATTGCCACATTAGCTCTGCATTACATCCGTTGACAGTAATCCATCGTGCAACGTGCACCGCCCTCATGGATGCTGCCGCTTCCTCCGTAAACCATTTTAGTTTTCATCTCGCTACTGAATTTTATCCTTTACAACGTGATTTTGTTATCTTATTTCATCCAACTCATTCCAATTTGCACTTTCCCAACTGAAATGTAAAAATAAAATATTGAAGAATCGGATGTACAAACTAAATAAACAATTGAAGTAAACAATTGAAGCATCGAATCTCAACGACTGGATGCAACGTATACATTTGTGGCGTCCCTCTTTCTTCTCAAGGAAAATGGCCTTATTTGACAAATTTGAGGTATTATTTTAGTTTGAATTTTTTTAAAACAAAGCCTCTTTTTATTATTTGAATTGACTTTGCAAGCAACTTTTATTATTTGAACTGACTTTGCAAGCAACTAAATAAATAAGGATTTGATTTATTAAAATAATTAAATATTAATTTATATTTTAAAAGTGATATGTTTACAAATTTTAATATTTAAATTATATATATATATATATTCAATTTAATAAAAAATAATATATTAATTTATTAAAATTATTTCATGTGTTGTACAAGTGTTAAATGCTGATATTAAAGATTAAAAAATTAAAAAATTGTCTACATCAAATTTATTGACTTTTTTGGTATATGTTTTTATCATTATATTATAATTTCATATATTTATAATTTCATTAAATACAATCATAAATAAAAAGTTATTTCTCATTTGAATGTAATTGTGAAATTGTTCAGGGTGTAATGAAATTATTTAGATAATTCACAATAATATAATAATATATCACATAATCAAGAACATAATAAACATATCCATAACAATAATTAACAAAAGAGAAAAATACATGAATATTATGACTAAACCACTTCAATGGGGGTGACATCCACAACAATACAATTAGAATATATTTCACAATATGATGATAAAAGACTAACTACTAACTCTTATATATACTCTACTTAGCCATGGTTATTCTATAGGCTGACCATACTAAGAGCATAAAGAAATTCAATAAGATAATATGAAAGTATATAAGCCACAAGTTGGTCACACATATCCCTAGATGCACTAAAGGTTAAGGGTGTAGCATGCCCTTCCCCTTCATAAAAATATTATCCTCAACATTGAATCAAACTAGAATGTTATTGCAAGAACATTTCATCCCCTCATATTGCATCTTCAAAATGTAAATTCTTTCATTCAATCAAAAACTCATTAATCGCTCTAGTCTGTAATTACTTACTACACATGTGAATGAGGATGATAGGATGAGCTATGGGCCAAGATGCCCTTCTAGACATTTTGTTGACTACCTCTATTTATCCATTAGATTGACGATGGTATGATGAAATATGAGCCAAATGGGTGACCAAACATGTAAATAATTCACTTCAAAAATTACTAGTAAATATAGGATCTCTATCACTTACAATGATATTTGGAGTACCATGCAAATTCTGAAGTGTATTGAGAAATATAAAAGCTGTCGTATTGGTAATAAATGGTTGTGATAAGGAACAAAAATAAGCAAACTTGGTGAGTTGATCCACAACTACCATGATAACATTTTTACTATTAAACTACAGTAATCTAATAATGAAATCCATAGAAACCTCTTTCCAACAGTAGGTAGAGATGGACAAACTCTACAAAAGACTTGGGGTGTTAATGGTTCCATTTTTGTTTTGTTGACATACCATTCATTCAACCACATATTTATGGACATCTCCCTTGAGTACTAGAAATAAATCTTGCTTAATTTTATTAAATGTTTTAAAAAATTCAGAGTGACGTCTGAGTGGAAAGACATGAAGTTCCTAAATAATTTTATGTTTGAGGAGAGAATGCTTACAGAGGTATAATATATATTTATACTATAATGTGTTTCCCTTTAATATAATTTTTTCAGATTCATCAAAACCATGCTGAAGATTCTAAATCAATTATTTGGTAGCACTATCATTCTCTTATTTTGATCTTGATTCATCTAGCCAATTTGCCTACCACATGGTCAAGACACATAACAATACCTCAACAGATTCATCTCGCTATAGAGAGGGCATCTACCACCACATTATCTTTTCCTTTCTTATATACAATTTTCAAATCATAGCCTAATATTTTAGTAACATATTTTTATTGTTCTTTAGATCAAAATCATTATTATAAAAAATACTTGATGCTATCATAAAAATTCTTTACCTAAAAGTGACATACTATCAAGTAAAGTATCCATTACTTGACTACTTGTAGAATAACCATCATCTCTTTTTTATTAATTAGTTTGAGACTATTTTTACATTAAATTATATACTTTCAAATTTTCGTGATCTGCTTTCTTGCATGAGTACAACCCTCATGCCATATCATGATGTGTCGCACTCCACAATAATGTTTTTCTTAAATATCAAGAGTAATCAAAATTGGAGTTGTACACATAGTCATTTTCAACTATTTAAATGTATTAGTAGTTGAATCAATCCAATGGAAGGAGTCTTTATTCAATAAATAGGTGAGTGATGTTTGAATACTACCATAATTTTTGACAAACATGCTATAGTAACTAGTTATCCCTAGAAATCTTCAGAGTTTCTTGATGGTGTTAGGAACCTACCACTCCATCATCACTTAGATTTTTATACAATAAAATTTCAATTCTTCATGTGTAATAATATGACCTAATTACTCCACCTCTTGAGCACGGAAAATATATTTGAAAGGTTTGACATAAAGTTGATGTTATTCTAGAACTAAAAGTACCTATTTCATATGCTTCAAATGGCCTTCTCAATTTTTATCGTAAATAAGGATATCATAAAAAATACCAATATAAAATTTCTAAAAAATATCTTAAAAATAGTATTATTCAAATTTTGAAATGTAGATGGTGTATTTGTGAGGCCAAAAGGCATGACTATAAATTCATAATAGCCTTCATGATTTTTGAAAGATGTTTTATGTATGTCCTCATTAAAGATTTGATTATGATAATACCTAGAGTGAAGGTCTAAATTAGTAAAATAAACAACACCATTCAATTTATCTAAAAGATCATCAATCACTGAAATAGTAAAATTATCTTTGATGGTGTACTTGTTGAGTTTTCTATAGTCTAGATAAATCCTCCAAGTGTCATCATTTTTGTACACCATGACCACATGGGAGGAATATTCACATTGACTGTGTTAGATGATTCTTGCCTTCAACATCAACTATACCATCTTTTCAATTTCACTCTTTTAGGTAGAGGGATACCTTTAGGGTATAATGTTGGGTGGTGTAATTATTAGAAAAAAATTAATGGCATGATCTGTATACATCTTAAATGAAGTCCTTTTGGCATGTCACTAAAAATAATAGAATGGTCATCTAGAAACCTTTGTAAATTAGGATGTGCATACTCCTTGGTTGGTATAACCTCTATAAAAAATAAGTGTGCCATAAATCCCTCAACTAATTTTTTGAGAATCTTCATCATCTAGTGGGAACTAGCTGGTTGTGTATATTTAACCCATAATCCATGTATTTCAAAGGTCCTACCTTCTGAATAGAATCTCATGAAAAGTTCTTAAAAATTTGTCTCAATAGTGCCCAAAGTGGTGAGCCACTCCACCCCCAAAGAAATATAATATCCTTCTATAAAATATCAAACTTGGTATAATCTAACAAGTAGTCTCTCATAAAAATCTTAATTCTATGTCATTTTATAGAATAATTGATGGTACCACCATATGAAATGATGACCTAAAATTTTAGAGTTGGATAAAATAAGTAGTTCAAAGGAGTAGCCAACTTACTATTGATGAAGTTATATTTATTCCCATAATTAATTAACAGAATCACCTTCTATTTTCTTAGGAAATCCACCAATTTAAGAGTTTGTAGATTACTAATGCCTAAAAGTGCATGACAAAAAATAATAGGTTGAGAATCTTTAGATTCATTCTTAGCTTCTTCCAAACCTGCCCCTGAATCCTCATCATCTTATTCCAACTCATTATCACCTTCAATGTAAAATAACTTAATTTCATCACATTGATACCCTTTGATTAATTTTTTATAGCAACCAAAACATAAACCTTTTGCATTCTTTTCTTCAATTTATGGAGTTGTCAATCTAGTAGGCTATATAAATGATGGTGCTAAAAGGTTGTGCTCATGAATATTAATGAAGGTCTTCATTTGATCAACTCTTTTTTCTCAACCATGTATTCCATTGATATGGATGTAGATATGTTATTAGGATGAAACATGTGAACCTCTAATTAAAATCTATCTTTAAGGCCACCCAAAAATAGGTTAGTCATATTTTATTTAGTAATGTCTACCACACATAAAGAGAGATTTTGAAATTGATAAATGTAATCCTTTATAACCTTGGTTTGATGTATCTTAGTTAGTTGGCTGAAGTAGTTTTTAGATACATTATTATGATACTAGATCTATAAGCTAGAAAATATTGACCATGAAACTAGGACACCCTTATTTTTATTTTGAGCACACAACTGACAATACCGAATGAACTTCTTGGGTTCCAGATATAGAAAGGCCATGACCACTTTTTATGAATAGGGAGTTTAATGTAGATCAAATGAATTTCTAATTTGATAAATCGATGTGAGTGGATCATTAGTATCAAACTGACACAGGTTTTCTTTTGCCAATAATTGCTTCTTAACAGGATTGGCATTTTGATTGTTTGAGGAAGCTAACCAAAATGGAGTGTTGTAAGGTTATTTTTAATGATTGAGTTAAAAAGTTGGCCAATTTCTTAGTTATTTATTGTAATTGATCCTACAAGTGATTCAAATCCATTCTCAACCCCACAAGGTCCCACTCAACACCATCAATGTCATTTTTATGCACCATGCAATACAAATGTGATTTATGTTGCTAAACTACATTTAAAATACCCATATCATAAGTGTTTGAGTTTATGTTGTCCTTATAAGGAGTTTTAGGAATTTTTTCTCTTTCTCACATACATGAGTGTTAGGCCCAACCATGAAAAAACCTAACAAGGGTTACAACCCCCAAAAAAACTATTAGTAGATGATACCATTATGATCGTATCACCAATATAAATTCAAGGACTAGTAATGTGCACAAGGGTGAAATAATTTAGCCCAATAGACTTTACCAATAGAGTATACCATTTTGATTGTCTCATAGAGAGGAATCCAATGATTGCTAATTTGCAAAGGTAAAAAATTACTTTTTTTATCAAAATTTTATGTTTTTTGTTTTTGGTCTTCTAGTGTTCAAGATGCCAGATTAATAAAAAACTACATTATATGAATTTGTCTAAATTAGAGATCTGATACCACTTAAAAAGAAAATTACTTAGATGATTCCCAATAATATAATAATATATCACAAAAATAGAAATAGAATAAGTAGATCCATAACAACAATTGGTGAAAGAGTATAATACTTGAATATTATGATTGAGCCATGTCAAGGGAGTAACTTCCATAATAATGCAATAAGAATAGAATTCATAATATGATGATAAAATACTAACCAATACCTCTTATATATAATCTACTTAGTGATGGTTATTTTATAGGCTGATCATACTAAGAACATAAAGAAATTTAAAAAGATAATATGGAGGTATGTAAGCCACTAGTTGGCCACACATATCCCTAGATGCACTTTAAGTTAAGGATGTAGCACATGATCACAATGAATTTTTTATACAATTCTCAATTCATCATCTTCTATGATATAGATATATAAAAATAAAATAATATGCACATCACACTTTAACAAGATTATATGACTTGATAATTGTCATGTGTTTCATTTTAATATCATGGATTTTATTAAAAAAAATATAATAATTATTTAAATTTACAATATGTGATTGGGGTGACTTTATGCATTTCGCATAGGAAAATATTTGGATGTGACATAGTATACAACTCATTGTCAATTCAACGAATTCACGGATTCAACATAAATTTATTTAGAACCTTGGAGATATCCATGAACTTTTGACTTCAAAGCGATAAATGGATACCATTTATTTCACTCTAAGTGGACACAAGAAAATTATATGAGCATAAAGACTTAGAAAACATCTAGGCTTGAATAGATAGGACAACAAATTTTAAAAACCATCAGATCCATAGAAAAAAAAGAAGCCACATGAAATCTATAAATAAAATATTACATAAAATATGAGCTAATATTCATGAAGTTCATGGGGTTGAATATTCATGGATTACATAGATTGATGTATTCAATGAGGTCACAAGGTCCACAAAGATACTTGTATAGAGTCAACAAAGTATGCATAAATATATTTTCATAGTTTATATATAAACTATAGTTCTCACACTATAAAATAAAGTGCCAAGACATATATTTTCCACCTTTTAAACTAAGTATAGTTAATTTCTTTCTCAACATGAATGGGTTAATGTGTCCACCATAGACACATGTCCACCACACCACCAAATATGATCATTATATTCCTCCTAGCCTTCTCTAAATTAAATACTAATTCCAAAACTATGATCAAAACTACATGGATATATAAACACACCCGATAATATTATGGAAGAGGGGTTTGTCAGACTTATATAAGAAAAACACCACTAAGTCACTAAAATTTCCCTACATCCTTTAATGATAAAAGTATTTTTTCATCATTTACATGGCCCTAACATGATGACCATTAACAATTATATCATGGATTTATCCCTTCATCTAATTATGGATGAAATTTCATTTAAATAAAATTTATTTTATAATGGATTTGCTGACCAAATAAATATCATAGATTTCACACATAAATTCAACATCATGTTCAAAATGATTCAGGTAGGGGGTCTACCAAACCCACATGGCCACCCAATCAATTAAAAAAACCACATGTTTCATTTTGAGTGGACACAATAAATATCTAATAGAATGAATAATTGGAAAAAACTTGAACCTTAACATATATTAAGGCAAGTTTTAAAAACCAATGGATCCATATAAAATAAAAGAAAACTTGAAATATACTATAACATGAGTCGATGACATATTTTCATGTTTATACTTTGTATTGAAAAGTATTTTTTTATTCTATGTAGAATTCTAAAGTTTTGAGGTATTGTGTGACTCTGGTTCTTTCTTTTGTATCACAAAGTAATTCTAAATACTATGTATCATATATTTCGTGTGTGTGTGTGTGTGTGTGTGTGTGTGTGTGTGTGTGTGTGTGTGTGTGTGTGTGTGTGTGTGTGTGTGTGTGTGTGTGTGTGTGTGTGTGTGTGTGTGTGTGTGTGTACATATACTGAGAAACCCCATATACTTCCATGTATTATAAAAAGGTAGAGTATTTGTCACTTTAATTTGAATTAGAATATATTAATTTTAATATAAATAAACCATAGAAACTATATTATAATAAGGTATAAAAAGTACAAAGATGCTCAATTTTAAAGGCCTTTCTCTTGACCTTATTTACAAGGCTGCTCACACCTATACTTACCCATTCAAAGACAATATTAGATGTAAAAACAAGAGACCAAAAAGTCCCTATGAGTGCTCTCTTCACTGTCACTCTTGTCTTTTCAAGTGTTTTTCCTGGTACCTCATCTTCTCTTTCTTCTCTTCCCTTGTTCTCTACAGTGAGAACCTTCTTCACAACCTCTTCCTTCTATTGCTCATTTAGTAACCTGCTCACACTCTTGCCTCTATGGGCTTCACTCTTCATGGCAATCTTCTTTTGCCTCCTCTTCATTAGGAGATCAATTGGCCATTTCAACTTCTTCATTGGCCATACCCATATTTGCTCATTTGAATTCACCCAAGATTCAAACCTTCTTTCAATCTTATCCAAATATTTTCATAAACTAACAATCTCTCTATCAAAATCAACATTAGTCATACCTTTCTATTTTGGGGTGCTTGTTTTCTTTTTGGTACTCTCATGTACCTTTTTACTTTGAAAATTTCTCAACAACATCTTCCTCTCCAAGATCTTTACCCAAGTCTTTTCCACCTTGGAGTATTAAATTTTTATTTCACAGTTAAGTCTTTTGATAAACTATCCAACA
The DNA here is from genome assembly GCA_037957365.1 of Torreya grandis. NCBI lineage: Eukaryota > Viridiplantae > Streptophyta > Pinopsida > Cupressales > Taxaceae > Torreya > Torreya grandis. The sequence goes on from JARHVA010000049.1 coordinate 973,602, forward strand.
CTTCTCCTTAGATTTAAGGCTATCTTGATCGCTTCCCTAAAAAATTTATCACTTCAACAAACATGACAACAACTCATTATCAATCTTGCTTCAACAAAACCATCAATAAATTACCAAATTCCCAGAGCTTCAAGCTCTGATACCAAATATGGTGCATTCTCAATTTCTTTGTAAATATTCCAGTTCACCCTTACAATTGACCTCGTATTATAAACCTCATAACATTTATCAATTATTCAACCTTCCTCACTTGTATCACCTAATGTCATTGATTTTCCCAAAGAACTTCACCTTCTTCAATGTTTTAAATATACTTGAAGGATTTTGTACATGTTTCTTGACTAACTCAATCTACAACGCTGAGAGGCTCCCTTTGGACCGATTTAGGCTTATTAACATTAATCTGTCATTTAACATTAATATCCCTTGCAACTCACAAGTGTTTATGCTCAAAAATCCTAAATGAAATTGTGAAGTTTATATTATCTAAATAAAGAGTTCAAGAAACTAGCCATAAATAAGACTCCACATTCACCAATATGAATCATGCAATAATTGATTCATCTTGCTTCAATTATTTTCTACACATGGTCCTCTATCTGTATGTATAGTGAATTGATGCATCCAATGATTCGTGATAGCTAGGTGACTCTCCTAATCTTAGAACCAATTAGAATATTCTATCTTTGTGTTATATTTATTCATATAAGACCTTTTATATTGAGAACCAGATTTGAATATCCTTATATATGTGATTGGTGATAATATAAAGGATCTCACCCATCTGCAACACTTCTTATCAAACATGTGATATCTAATGGCAATTCTTCAATTAACACATTTTAAAATCTTTGTATATTCTTCCTCAAAAATACCTAAACATTCTTGGAACTTTTATGCATGGAGTACTCACAAAAAAACACTGTCTTGTCTCTCACACTTGGCATATTTCACAATGTAAACATTCTTCATATTTAGACAAAACTGTGCAAATCTAATTGTATTATTATTATTATTATTATTATTATTATTATTATTATTATTATTATTATTATTATTATTATTATTATTATTATTATATCTCCCTTTATCTGCATTCATTTGATGTTCTCTTAGAGAATCAAAATACCATGCTTTAACTTACAAACTTTTACTCATCTTCTTGTATGACTCCACTATGAATCAGCCTTTGGCTTGTTAATACAATAGATACTTTGAAATCACATAGAATTAATATCTTCTTAGGTTCATCAATTCACATGATTACTCATGTAACATAGACCCAACATTATCGATTGCCTCTATATATTTCTAGCGACTCTATTTTGAATTTCATAGACATACTCTTCAAAGAGAAATATATTTTAAACCATTTCCATTGTATGTGTGCAAAATTATT